>JAQZBX010072253.1:0-15104 GCA_029593785.1 Cabassous unicinctus | reverse complement strand
TTAACATTCAGTGTTATTATACTCTAGGAATTGCATTGGCCATATTTTATTTGGGTTTATGTATGTAATACATTGTTTCTATTTTTTTTTTCTTTTTAATTGTTCTTACACTCTCCTTCAACTCTCTTTCTCCTATTTTTTTCCTTTCAACATATGTAACTCCTTTTAGCATTTCATGAAGGGTAGGTTTATTATTGGCATACTCTCTTAATTTCTGTTTATCTGTGAATATTTTCAATTCTCCTTCATTTTTGAATGCCAGTTCTGCTAGATACAGAATTCTTGGTTGGAAGTTTTTTTCTTTTAGTACTTTAACTATGTCATACCACTGCCTTCTTGCCTCCATGTTTTCAGATGAGAAATCAGTACTTAATCTTATTGAATTTCCCTTGTATGTGATGGTTCTCTTTTCTCTTGCTGCTTTCAGTATTTTCTCTTTGTCTTTAGCATTTGATGATTTGACGAGTATATATCTTGGAGTTGGCCTGTTGGGATTTATACTGTTTGGTGTGCACTGTGTTTCTTGGACATGTACATCCATCTCCCTCAACAGGATTGGGAAGTTTTCAACCATCATTTTCTCCAACACTCCTTTTATGCCCTTTCCCTTCTCTTCACCTTCTGGTAGGCCTATAATGTATATGTTTGTGCATTTTGTGTTGTAATTCAAATCCCTAAGTCCCTGCTTGATGTTTTCTACCTTTTTATCTATCTATTCTATGATCTGTTTGATTTCAGATGTACTGTCTTCTACATCACTGATTCTTTCTTCTGCCTGTTCAAATCTGGTCTTATGTGCTTCCAGTGTATTTTTCATTTCTTTGATTGTGCCGTTCATCACCATCATATCCATTATCTTTTTATGTATGTTTTCAATTCCTTCAGTATGTTCTCCTAGTGTCTTCTTTTCTTAAATATATATTTTTTTAATTTTAAAAATATACTTAGATTAAATAAATGTTACATAAAAAATATAAGGGATTCCCGTATGCCCCACTCCCCAGACATCCCACTTTTCCCTACATTAACTACTTCTTTCATTAGTATAGTTCATTGCAATTGATTAACACATTTTGGAGCATTGCCACTAAGCATAGACAATAGTTTACATAGTAGTTTATACTCTCTCCCACTCAATTCTGTATGCTATGGCAGGATATATAATGGCCTGTATCTGTCACTACAATGTCATTCATGACAATTCCAAGTCCTGAAATTGCCCCCATATTACACATCTTTTTCCTTTTCCCTGACATCAGCACTTCCAGTAGCCACTATCTTCACTTTCATGATGCTTATGGACCTAATCCCTTGGAATTGCAAATTAACCTAGTGTTGTAGGATTCCTAAGAGTTACCTATTGGTACCCTCCTTGTTGCTCAAATGAGACCTCTCTCTAAGCCAAACCCAGAGTAAAATGGAATTCCGTCCCCCCAGTGAAGGACATGACTCCTGGGATGAGCCTCCCTGGCAACGAGGGATTGCTACCAAGCACCATATGGTGATGCATGTAGAAAACTGCCATGAATAAAATGGAGAAAAGGTAAAGAAAAATAAGTGTATATGGCTAAGTGACTTCAAAATGAGTCAGGAGGTCATCAGATAGGTAACACTTATGCATGTCTCAGCAGGATCTCATAGAATGCCAAAGTAGATACTACCCCAAATAGTAGAGCTCCTGAGGGCTCTGGAGATACCCAGGACCTACGATCATGGCAGATAGCTCTGGAGTTTGGTGCCTTGTGACTGACACCTACTCTGGAATTTGTGTTTCCATGTGTGACAGAGTTGTACTCAGATGTGACTTCACTACACATGCCTCTTCTGTCCCGGTTATTTGAATCTATAGTTGTTGCTGGAGTTGGTACGTGTATGTCAAAGAGACTTGAATCTCTGAGCTGTCCATATGCCAACCAGGCCTTGAAACTTAGCAGAGCGGCAGCACCTACTCTCCAGTTCATAGGACTCACTCAGGACAGCTGATTGGGAAGTGAGGATATACAGCCACCACACCAAAGAACTGAGAGAGTCTACAACTGGAAGCAAGTAAGTCCCATCCTTCAGACATGTGGGATTGAAGCCCCCTCTCAATTAGAGGTTGAGTGGACATCACCATCCCAGAATCCTCAAGATTGGGCGATAACATATGGATGAGAGTGGACTTACTGGTATTCTACTATGGACTTATTTTGAATCTAGCAATGAAAGAAATTATATCATGGATGAGAAGCTAACATTAAAAAAAAACATTATTCAGAGTCATATATGAAAATTTGGGCATGATATATTTTTCATTTTGTGGGAGAAGATGAGAATATATTTGTAGAAGCATCTTTTTCAATGTAAATAGAAAGTTGTTTCTATTTTATTAGGAGCTTCAACATGTATAGAAGAGGATTATATAAATGCAGAGTAGTCAAGGTAGTTAAATGTTCCACTCAATTATCTTTTGGCCTCATCAGGAAAATCTACCCTTCTAAGCTCTGCTCAATAATACTCCACCTGAGAGTGTGAAAAGATCATTTCTTGGAAAATTAGTCAAGTATTATAGGGTGTCTAAGAGATGTCTCATGGGAGCCCCCTTGTTGCTCAAATGTGGCCTCTCTCTAAGCCAAAATCATTATATAAATACATTAACTTCCTCACAGTGTGGGAAATTACTCATGGGGATGAGACTCCCTGGCATGGAGGTGTAAGTACCATGCACAAACTAGCAATGCAACTGGAAAAACACCTTGATCAAAAAGGGGAAAAGGTAAAGACAAATGAGTTTATATGGCTAAGAGACTTCAAAGTGAGTCAGGAGGTGAGACCAGAGGATATGCTTACACACATCTTAGAAGGAACTCATTGACTGCCAAAGTAGATACTACAAGTAACAGAGGACTCTGAAGACATCCAAATACTACAGCCAGAACAGATAGTTCAGGTGTTTGGTGCCTTGCAAGTGGGCCTTACTTTGGAATTTATGCTTCCTAGGGGGACAGAGTTAGACTCAGTTGTGGTTTCCCTATACATGGATCTTCTATTCTTCTATTTTAACCTATACTTAGTACTAGACTTGGTAGTTGAACATCAAAGAGACTTAAATCTTTGTGCCTGCTTGGCCTCAAGTCTCAACAGAGTTGCCAAACCTACTCTCCAGTTCATTAGTCTCAGTGAGGACAATTAACAAGAAGGGGATGATGGACAAGTACCATGACAAGGAACCAAGAGCATCTTCAACTGCAAGGAAGAGAGCCCCATCCATCAGCCTTAACGGATTGCAGTCCCCTCTCAGTTAGAGGTGGAGTGGACATCACCATCCCAGAGTCCTCAGGATTGGGGAATGAACTAAGTACTAGAGTAGACTTACTGGCATTCTACTATAGACTTACTGTAATTCCACCAATGGAAGAAATTATATCATTGATGTGGAAGCCATGGCCACTTGAAGTACTGAAGGCAGGGAGAGGGAAAAACATGTGTAATACTGGGACATTTTTGGGACTTGGGAATTGTCTTGAATGACATTGCAATACAGGCCATTATATATCTTGCTGTAACCTACAGAATTGGGTTGGAGAGAGTATAAAGTACAAGATAAACTCTAATCAATGCCTAATGGCAATGCTCCAAAATGTATTCATGAATTGTAATGAATGTACTACATGAATGTGCCACATGAAGTGGCAAAACTTCAAAATGTATTCATCAATTGTAATGAATGCCACATGTGGGAAAATGTTGGCGGTGTGGGGATCGGGGCATATGGGAATCCCCTATATTTTTTATGTAACATTTATGAAACCAATGAATCTTTTAAAAATATATATAGGTGTTAATATGTGGCATTTTCGGGACATTGGGGTTCCCTGAATGACATTGCAGTGATGGATACAGGCCATTATATATCTTGTCACAACTTAGAAAAATGTGTGGGAGAAAGTTTTTTGTTTTTTTTTGACTCTAATGTAAATTATAATCTACACTTAGTGGCGAACTCCAATACGTGTTCATCAATTTTAACAAATGTACCACACTAATGAGTGATGTTGTTAAAGTCAGAAAATGTTGCAGGGGCAGGGAGTGGGCCTTTGGGAATCCTCTATAACTTTATGTAACATTTTTATAATCTATGTCTCTTGTTTAAAAAATGTTATAAGAAGGTTTTTCCAAATTCTAATTGAAACAAATTAAGCAATTATAATATATATACAAACTAAGCAATTATAATAAATATCATATATTCCATAATCTAGAAGTCAGTAAGCTTTTGAGATTGTTCACAGTTTTAAGAATATTATGAAAATAGAGGTTTAGTCTCTTATGGGGGAAAATAAAGAAGTATTTCTTGTATAAACTATAATTGTTTCACTTTTTATTCAACTTGAGTGTAATCTCCATAGATTTTTGGATATACTAATGAAATAAATTAGCCTTTTATTTATTAGATCTTTGAAATAATGAGAATTGTAAGTTTGTGTGTAATAAAATTAAGTTAAAGAAAAAAATGTAAAAGCAAACAAATAAACAAAACATAAATAAAATAAAATCATCATTTCTCCTCCAACAGATGGCTTCCAGGTAGGTTTTGCCAAGAGACTTACAAAAGAAACAGAAAAAACCCTTGTTTATACTGTCAGAATGAAAATAAACATAAGACAGATTTGAGGTTGATAAGTCAAGATATTGAAAGAAAATTTACCATGATAAAATAAATTTAATATGCCCAACTGGAAAGAAGTCTTGTATGGCCTGAAGACACTGATCTATGATTTGAGATTGGCATTTGCATACTCTTGTATAAAATCTATCTATTATTCCTGATCTATTTTAGGACTCAGGGTTGAGTAGACATTGAGTTAACAATGCTTTGATGGAAATTCAGAAATGACTTTTATATAAATGACTTCTCTTCAAAAAAGAAATGTTGGAAAGACACTTTCCTCAAGGCATTTCTTATTTGAAAATAAAACTGAAGTGTATCATTCATATGTGAACATACATAAAGGATTAATACATAGTAAAACTTGTGAATTTGCAAAACAAACATGCATATCATCATACAAGGTTCCCATACATTTCCCCACCATGAACAACTTGCATTGTTGTGAAACATTTATTACAAACTATGAAAGACCATTGTCAGAATATTTATGCTTATAGTAATATTTAGTCCATATCCTCAAGGCATTTTTCATTTCTAAGTTTCTCAGAGTGTAAACCAGAGGATTGAACATGAGAGCAATAATGGTATAGAAAATTTATGGCTGATCTAAAATAAATGAAGATAATCGGTGCAAAGAATAACAGCACAAATGTTATGTGAGAATTGCAAATAGAAAAAGGTTAGCTCCAGCTTTCTGCAGGGTAAGCCCAAAGGTGTATAATATCAGGAAATAAGAAAGCAACAAAAGCACAAAAGATACCAAAGAAATGACACTTGAATTGAAAATTACCATGAAACCAATTCAGTATGTAGCAGTGCAGGCCAATTTCAGCAAGGGATACACATCACAGAAGTGATCTATCTCATTAGGACCACAGAAGTATATGTAGATGATTAAACTGATTGGCAGAGTGTACCAATCCCCCAGTGCAACAAGCTATGATGATCATATTACACATCTACCTGCTCATGCTGACAGTGTAGTGCATGGGCATAGAAATGGTCACATAGTGAGGCTAAAGGTATTGATGCCTCCAAAGAAATGTGTGGAAAAGAGCTGTGTCATGCAGTTATTAAAAGAAATGGTTTTCCTTTCTGCCAGGAAGTCAGTCATTATTTTGTACATCATTGTGGTTATGTAGCAAAGGTCAAAGAGTGAAAGGCAATTAAGGAAGCAATACATGGGCTGTTTAATTAGCTGAATGCATGAGATAGAAAAAATTATGAGCAAGTTTCATAAACAAAATAGCTATGTAACAAGATAAAACCAATACAAAAGATAGCATTTCAAGGGACTTGTTTTGGGAAAGTACCAAGATAATAACCACAGTTACATTATTCTCATTTTCAATGGTCTCATGAAGTGAAAATATCTAACAGTCACCTGAAATCATATAATACGTAAGTTACTATGACAAATATTTGTAGAGAATATTTATGATTACACACATCCTGAATCTATGTTAAATTACATAATTCTAGTTTTATAGAAAATGACAACCTGATATGCAATAAAAGAATCTTTCCGGTTTGTTTCAAGATGAATTTCATATGTCTTTCAAAATATTTTGTTCAATCTTGCCATTAATAAAAATGAATGCATTCAGAAAGCCAGGCAACCAGCAAGATGGTAGCAGAGAAAAGAGATGCTAGAAACAGCTACTGCTATGGGGCACTTGGTGATCACTTAGAGCTATCTAGAGCACTTGTTTGGGGGCTCCAGGAGACCAGAAGTGCATCCTGCAACATCATTGAAAGAATGAAATGAGGAGACTCCCCATCTGCAGAGAAGATTCATAAGTAGAGCACTCCACACCACAGAGGCTGGTGCCCGTCCTCCACTGCAGGCACAAGCCCACACAGGAGCTGTTCTGTGGCTGGAATTGGAAGCTCTATTTCTCAAAAATGTAGGAGGGTGAGATGGTTGGGGGCCAACTTCAGCTCCTGATAAGTAAATTTGACGGGCTAAACTATAATCCTCAGAACAGCTGAAGTTTGAACCTGTCCAGTCAGAAAGGCTGGTAGCTGCATTCTTAACTCCGTGTCTGACATGAGGGGAAGTGAGGCTGACTGAAAATCAAAGTGCTGGTAGGGAACAGCTTCTTCTCCTGTAGATCAGATTTCTGCTCTACCCTAAGTCCCAGGCCCACCTCAGGCAGGGAGGAAACTGAAGGAAGGTGCACCAGCCTCTCTGGGAAACTACAGGCCATGCTGTGGAGGCCAGTGATCATCCTACTTTGCCAGTGGAAGCCACCCCAGGAGCTAGTCTGTGGCAGGAATTGGAAGTTCTGTTTCCCAAAAATGGGGGAGGAAGAGACAGTTGGCCACTGATCTCAGCTATTGATTGGTAAATTCGGCTGGCTAAAGTATAAACCTAATACCAGCTAAAGTTTGAGGCTGTCCATGTCAGAAGGAGGCAAGTAGCTGCAATTTTTACTCCACCCCCATCATGAGGGGATGCCAGGTTGATTGAAAATCACAGTGATGGTAGAGGCTGGTTTCTTTCACCCAGATTGGCCTGCAGCCCTAGCCTATGCTTCAGTCACAACTCTAGGAGAGAGGAAGCTGATGAGCCCTGCACCAGCCTATTCAGGTAACTGAAGGTACATTTAGCTGGCACAGCCTGAATAATCAGAAGTCTACCAGGGCAACTGCAGTCATCTTGGACCTGCACTACATAGATTGTTGCCCACACCTGCAGCTCCTACACGCCCCAGGCAGGGAAGAAAGAGGTGTGATGGTTCATCATTCTCCCTGGAGAAGTACATTCTAGGCCTCCATGAGCTGAATTATTCCACACAGCTGTGGCTCTGTTCCTACCCCTGGAAAAGGAGAAAGTTGGGAGAAGTTTCATTGGTCCTTGGGGCAATGAGAGCAGCTTGAGCATCTACAGCTTATAGCACCAACTACATCCTTGTCTCCTACTACACAACCAGCAAGGGAGGAAGGGCAGGAAGCTCTAAACTAAAGAGAAAAACTGCACCCAAAATAAATACTCTAGCAAGCCAGATGCCAAGACACCAACAAAAAATTACAATCCACACCAAGAAACAGGAAGATATGGCCCAGTTAAAGGAACAAAATAAGCCTCCAGATGACATAAAGGAGTTGAGACAACTAATCATAGATGTTCAAGCAAAACTCCTTAATAAATTCAATGAGATGGCTAAAGAAATTAAGGATATTAAGAAGACATTGGATGAGCAAAAATAATTTGAAAGCATACATAGGAAAATAGCAGAACTTATGGGAATCAAAGGTGCAGTAAAAGAAATTAAAAAGAAAACAGGAATCATATAATAGATTTGAGGAAGCAGCAGAAAGGATTAGTGAGCTTAAGGAAATGACCTCTAAAAATGAATGTACAAAAGAGCAGATGAAGAAAAGATTGGAAAACTTGAACAAGGTCTCATGGAAATAAACAACAGCAAAAGACTTGCAAACATTTGTGTCATGGGTGCCCCTGAAGAAGAAGAGAAGGGAAAGGGGGTACAAGGAATACGTGAAGAAATAATAGTAGAACATTTCCCAACCATATTGAAGCACATAGATACCCATGTCCAAGAAGCACGATGTATTCCCATCCAAATAAAATTGAATACACCAACTTCAAGACTAATCAGAATGTCAAATGCCAAAAACAAAGAGAGAATTCTGAGAGCAGCAAAAGTAAAGCAATGCATAACATATAAGAGATACCCCATGAGATTAAGTGCTGATTTCTCACCAGAAACCATGTAGGCAAGAAGACAGTGGTGTGATGTTTTTAAGATACTGCAAGAGAAAAACTTCCAGCCAAGAATCTTATATCCAGCAAGATTGTCTTTCAAAAATGAGGGCGAGTTTGGAATATTCACAGATAAGCAGAAACTGAGAAAGTTTATAAACAAGTGACCTGTTTTGCAGGAAATACTAAAAAGTGTGCTACAGCCTGAAAAGAAATGACAGAAGACAGAAGACTGGAAGAGAGTATAGAAATGAAGATTTTATTAATTAAAATAACAAAAAGTGTCAAAAGAGTGGTGAATATAAAATATGACAGATAAAATCTAAATATTCAGGAATTAACTTAACTAACAATGTAAAGCACTTATATTCAGAAAACTACAACTCATTGTTAAAAGAAATTTAAAAAATGATCTAAATAAATGGAAGAACATTCCATGCTCACAGATTGAAAGACTAAATATCATTAAGATGTCAGTTCTACTCAAATTGATGTACAGATTCAATGCAATCCTGATAAAAATTCCACCAGCATTTTTTAAATAAATGGAAAACATGATCATCAAATTTATTTCGAAGGGTAAGGGGACTGAAAAAGCCAGAAACATATTAAAAAGGAAAAACAGTTGGAGGACTCATTTCCAGACATTAAGTCGGATTGCCTAGCTATAGTGGTTAAAACAGCAGCATAAAGACAGAAACATAGACCAATGGAACCGAATTGATGGTTAAAAAATAGAGTCTCACGTATATGGTTAAGTGATTTTTGACTAGCCTGTCAACCCACCCAGCTTAGGCAGAACAGCCCATTCAACAAATGGTGCTGAGAAAACTGGATATCCATAAAAAAAGAAAAAAAGACGACCCCTATCTTACACCTTATACAAAAATTAAATCAAAATGAATCAAAAACCTAAATTTAAAAGCAAGAACCATAAGAAGAAAATGTAGGAAAATATCTTCAAGACCCTGTGGTAGTTGGTGGATTATTAAAGGAGATAAAAGGAGGACTGAGATGGACTACTGGTATTTAATGTATGTGGAAGTTTTAATTAGCTTTACTGTAAAAGTGTGGAAATGTACAGAGTGATGATAACACATTATAGTGAGTAACACTGGTTTATAAATGAGTATGGGTTGAAAATGGTAGTATAGGGATGTAAATGCCAATTGCAGAAAGCTAGAGAATAATCTAGGGACTGGGTAGCACAGTGAACCCAGAGTGGATAAGAAATGCGATTAATGGTACAGATGCGGAGTGAACTTTGTGACCTGCAGCAGATGTACATTAGTATTGAAGGGTGTTGGAATGTGGAGAAGCATGGGAAAAATACAACTGGAGTGAGTTTTGGACTGTGGTTAACGGTAATAATGTAATATTCTTGCATCTATGCTTAAGATGTACTGTGCTGATAATGGAGGAGTAAGGAAAATGTGTGCCAAATGTATACTTTCAACCTAGTAATAATCAGAGGATATTATCTCCTAATCAGAAACAAATGTTCCACCATGGTGTGATGAGTTAATAGAGGGGTGTTGTTTGGGAATTCTGCACATGTGTATGACTGTTTTGTAAGTTTACAACTTCTGTCATAAAAATATTTTAAAAAAAAAATAATAAGGTTGGTTGGGGGAAAAATACAACAAATGTAAGATAAGGATTATAATAACTAGTAAGATTTTGAAAATATTCTTTCATAATTTGTAACAAATCTGTCATGACAATGCAAGTTGTTGGTAGAGGGTTGATGTATGGGACCCCTATATCTATGACTATGTTGATGTATGATGTTAAGAATTTTTGTTTTGTAAGTTCGCAACTTTCACTATATAGTTATTGTTTATGTATGTTCATGTATAAATGATATAAAAATATAATAGGGTGCATTGGGGGAAATACTTTGGTTAGTAGTAATATTTTGAGGATGCTTTTTAATCATTAGTTAAAAATGCTTAACAATAATGCAAGGTATAGTTGGTAGGGTAAGTTATGAGTGCCCTGTATGATGTTATGTATGTTTTGTAAGTTCACAACTATTACTATACACTTATTGTTTACTTATGTTCATGTATGAGTGCTATATTTCAATAAATTTTAAAAATAAATAATTAATTAATGCATTCAATCAGTCAATTAAAACTTAAAAGCCCAAGAGATACCAAACATATTCCAATTTCAATAAACTATGCAACTCAGTACTTAGATAAGAAGTTACTCTGGGTCCTTACAAACTTAAAATTTGTTAAAAATGGATGTATTAGTCATTAATTTTCTTTGATCAACCAAGCAGAAGCAAATGGAAAGTTTTACTAGTGGAATATCATCTATCTAAACATAATTTTGCAATGTGGTAGAAAATAAAATTATAGAATAATATGATGATATATCCATTTTTAATAATTAGAAAAAAAATTTCACTGCAAGATGTCAATGAAATTCATTTGACTAATTTTTTAAGTTTCTTATTTACCTTTTCTTAGTGATTTCTGACAAGAAAAACTGATATTATATAACAGAGTATATTTATCCCTACTGGTATTTTAATAAAACACACACACACACACATATATATATATTTACACACACATATACACACATACACACATGAAAATATATATAAA
Source organism: Cabassous unicinctus (assembly GCA_029593785.1). NCBI lineage: Eukaryota > Metazoa > Chordata > Mammalia > Cingulata > Chlamyphoridae > Cabassous > Cabassous unicinctus. The sequence continues at coordinate 4,105 of JAQZBX010072253.1, read as the reverse complement.
TGGTCCACAGAATAAAACATTAGTTAAAAGTAAAAGAGAAATGCAAAAGGCAATTTGACCTTGATTGTATTATTTAATGGTAGCACAATATGTGGATTTTGGAACCACTAACCTTATCTACGAATGTTACATCCTATTTAAAATGTTGATAGGAGGATTTAGAAAGCAAGTAGAGAGTGGTGAGCCAATGCTCAATCTCGTAGACTCTATGATAAGGTGGATGGGGGAGTTTTGACAGATCTGGATGATTGGTAGAGCAGTAATGCAAATAGTGTTGATGGTGAAGTAGTGTGAGTGTAAGCAGGGTTGGGAGAGGTGGATCGAGCTATCCATACAGTTAGGGGGAGTGATGGAGGAAGGAACAGACAAGCTCTGAATAGGTAGAAGGCTTTGGTTGTGAAAGCAATTTGGGGAGTGTTCTTTTGAGAACTATGGCAGGGAAGGGTAACTTGTGCAGGGTTTTGGTTTTGGGGGGATATGTTGGTAAGAGTGTATCTGGGGCATGCTTCTATGGAAGATGACTGTGTTCATGTGGTCATAGTGTGTTATCTCAATGAGTGGAAACACACAATAATGAAGAAAATATCAAATTTCCATCAAGTGGAGACCTGAAATGTTCTCTAACAGAGTGGGAAGAATCTCCAGAGTACATAGGCAGTGACTAATAAAAGAAAATGGACCAATATGCCAAGCCATCAGTATTAGTGCTTATATTTATGAACGTTATTCTTATAAAATTGAAATTTAGGCTAACAATATAAATTGCCTAAACTCAGCAGTTTAACTTACTACTTCCCCCATGCCCAGGGTGGGATATGACTCCTGGTCATGAGTATCCCTAGCAAAGAGGGATTATTACCAAACACCAAACAGCTATGAATTTGGAAAAAGACCTTGAACAAAAGGGGGAAATTGAATAGAAAGAGTTTTTACAACTAAGAAATTTCAAAGTGAGTCAGGAGGTCATGCCAGAGATTACAGCTATGTATGACTTATGCAGATCTCACTAACTGCTATAGTTGTCAAAGCTTCAAACAGGGGTGCTCCTGAGGGCTCTAGAGATATCTGAACACAATAAGCAAGACACACACTCCATAAAATCAGCACCCTGTCAGTGGGCATTATCTTTGAATATATGATTACCTATTTCTTCACTCTAATATAGTTAGATTCATTTGTAGATTCTCTAGGCATGATTTTTTTTCCACATTTATTGGAACCTATAATTAGCTCTATACCTATTAAATATGTGTCCCAGAGACTTACATTTTTTTTTTATGTTCATATGACAGTTGAGTCCTGAATCTCAGCAGAGTTTCAGCCAACACCTACTCTCTAGTCATCGGACAAAGCAAGGACAATTAACAAAATAATGATGGGCAACACCCATCTCTAAAATCAAATAGCATCTAAAACTGCAAGGAAAACACTTCCTTCCTTCTGCTCCATAAGATCTAAACCACCTCTCAATCTGAAGCACTGTGGATATTACCATGCCAAAATCCTCAAGAATGAGGAATGAATAAACCTAAGGCGGGAATGCAACCATGGACCAAATAGACTTAACATTATTGTAGTTATAGAAGAACTGATAACATTAATATAATGTTAGTTACCAGAGGGCCTGTGGAAAGCAGGAGAGAAAAATAAGTGGAGCATAAGGCTTTTTTAGGGCATTGGAATTGTTCTGCATGATATTACAAAGTTGGATACAGGGTATTATACATTTTGTCAAAACTATGAAATTGTACAGTGCAAAGTGGAAACCATGATGTAAACTACAGATCATGGTTAGTAGCACTGCTTCAATATTTGTTTGTCAATTGTCACAAATGTGCTACACTAATGTAAGATGTTATTAATAGGGGAAAATATGAGGTGGGGATGGGGTAGGGTATATGAGAATGACCTATATTATCATGTAACTTTTCAGTAATCTAAAACTTCTTTAAAAATTTTTTTAAATAAATAAATTATAAATTAAAATGATGACTTTGTGGACTGGACTTTGTCACAAGTGGTTGTAAAGATCAAAACCATCAATAAGTGATCATTGCTTTATTAGTCATATAAGTATTAAAGACTTATGTTCTTATCAAAATATTGGTGTTACCAAATCAATAGTCTTACTGTTAAGAACAGTGCCAATTTATTTTGACTACTGTAAAGAAAATGAAATTGTATCATCATAAATTAATTTTGCACAGTAAGAAAACATTAACATCTACTCTTCAAATACTTTCATTCTTTTATTTAAATTGATTTATATTTACATTTTATAGAAATGGAATCATACAGTATGTTACATAATTTATTTGGTTCATAGCAACACAATCATACAGTATTTCTCCTTTTGTGCCTGGCTTGCTTCACTCAACATAATGTCCTCCAGGTTCATCCATGTTGTCATATGCTTTACAACTTCATTTCTTCTTACAGCTGCATAATATTCCATTGTGTGTGTGAATACACCACAGTTTGTTTATCCATTCATTAGATGATGGACACCTGGGTAATTTCCAGCATTTGGCAATCATGACTAACACCAATATAAACATAGGTGTGCAGAGGTCTATTGATGTCACTGCTCTCAGTTCTTCTGCATATATTCCTATTAGTTGTAAAGCTGGTTCACATGTCAAGTATATATTTAACTTCCTTAGGTACTTCCAAACAATCCACAGTGGCTGTACTAGTCTACATTTCAAAGCAACAGTGAATAATTGTTCCTATCTCTCCAGATCCTCTCCAGCCCTTGTGATTCTCAGTCTTTTTAACAGTGGCCATTCTGATTGGCATGAAATAATAACTCACTCTAGTTTTGATTTGCATTTCCCAAATCATTAGTGATGCTGAGCACATTTTCATGTGTGTTTTTGCCATTTGTATTTCTTCTTTGGACAAATGTCTATTCAAGTCTTTTGCCATTTTTTAATTGGGTAGTTTCATTTTTTATTATTGAGTTATAACATCTCTTTATATATCGTGGATATTAAACTCTTATTGGACATATGATTTCCACATATTTTCTCCCATTGAGTTGGATGCCTTTTCACCCTTTGACAAAGTTCTGTGAGGTACAAAAGTGTTTAATTTTGAGGAGGTCCCACTTATCTATTTATTCTTTTGCTGCACATCCTTTGGGTATAAGGTCCAAGTAAACTCCACCTACCACAAGGTCTTAAAGATGTTTCCCAATATTTTATTCCAGTAGTTTTATGGTCCGGTCTTTTATGTTTAGGTCTATGATCCATTTTGAGTTGATACTTCTGTAGGGAGTGAGATAGGCGTCTTCTTTCATTCTTTTGGTTATAGATATCCAGATCTCCCAGCACCAATTGTTGTACAGACTATTTTGTCAAGTTAAGATGGACTTGCTAGGTTTGTCAGAAACCAGTTGACCGTATAGGTGAGGGTTTATTTTGGGACTATCTATTCTTTTCCACTGATTGATGAGTCTGTCTTTATGCCAGTACCACGCTGTTTCCACTACACTAGCTTTTTATTATGTTACAAGTTCAGGCAGTGAAATTCCTTTCATTTTGCCTTTCTCTTTTAGAATGCTTCTTGCTATTCTGGTGCACTTTCCCTTCCAAATGAATTTGGTAATTGCCTTTTCTAATTCTGTAAAGTAGGCTGTTGGAATTTAGATGGGTATTACATTGAATCTATGAATCAGTTTTGGTTGGACTGACATCTTCACAATATTTAGTCTTCCAGTCCATGAACACGGAATGCCTTTCCATTTGCTTAGGTCTTCATTGATTTCTTTTTGTGTTGTTTTGAAGTTTTCTGCAAATACATCCTGTACTTTGGTTAAATTAATTCTTAGGATTTTGAGTCTTCTTGTTGCTATTGTAAATGGAATTTTCCCCTGATTTTCTTTTCAGATTGTTTAGTACTAGCGTACATAGCTACTTGAGCTAATAAATGTACAAAACATTACTGATTTTTGTGTGTTGATCTTGTATCCTACCACTTTACTGGACTCATTTATTAGCTCAAGTAGCTATGTCATAGACATTTCAGAATTTTCTAAATATAGGATCATGTCATCTACAAATAGTGAGAGTATTTCTTCCACTTTTCTTATTTGGACTACTTT
>JAQZBX010072252.1:0-14889 GCA_029593785.1 Cabassous unicinctus | reverse complement strand
CTTAATAATAATGACCCCCCAAAATCTCTATGCTTTGCCTGCTGTGCAATGCTGCTATTCTGATTCTTACTTTGTAATTTATTTGCATTTACATTTTGTATACATGGAGTAAAACAATATGTAGAACCTTTGCCTTGTTTCTTTCACTTCATAAATTTCTTATTTTTATCCTTAAGGGAATATTATTCATATATCATTATACAATACTATCCATATGTTGATTTGTTTTTTATTTTGCCTGATTTAATCATCTTGTAACATTTTCATACATTTATTCATTTTCAAAGAAAAACAGTTTTTTATATTTATATATACAATATTACCCATATTCATATTTCACATGAGGTTTTGCTATGATATTCAAACCCATATTACACCCTTTAACTTTCCTTCTGCTAATATACATACCCTTAGACTCTCCCTTTCAACCACTGTCATACCCATCTATTAGGACTGCTAGTTACAAACATGATGATGTGCTTTCACATTTCTATTCATTTCCAAAAATTTTTGAACCTTTTTACCAATTTCTCACAGATTAACCCTCAGCTTTCCATTCTTTAAACTCATTCTATTTTCTAGTGACCTCTATTCTAGTTATTATCTACCTGATTTTACACAAGATATTTAGGTCATAATGCCACAATCATACAGTATTTGCCCTTTTATGTCTGGCAAGTTTAATTCAATATAATATCCTCCAGCTTCATCCATGTTGTCATATGCTTTCTGACTTCGTTTCTTCTTACAGCTGCATAATATTCTATTGTATGTATACACTACTCTTTATTGCTGCTTTGGTTAATGGACACCTGGTTTGTTTCCATTTTTGGCAATTGTGAATAATGCTGCTATTAACATAGGTGTGCAGATATTGGTTCATGACACTGTTCTCAACACTTCTGGGACTATACCTAGTAGTAGCATAGTTTATCCTACTACTTTAGGAATTGTAAGACAAATCTCCATGTACCATTGTACATTCCCACCACCAGTTAATAAGCATTCTTACATCTGGGCATGCTATCCAACAGTTAGAGTTTTCTGTCTTGTTAATAGTGGCTATTCTAATAGGTGTGAAGTGACATCTTATTGTAGCTTTGATTTGCATATCCTTAATTACTAGTGATGAATACTTTTACGTGTTTTTCCACCATTTGTATTTTTTCTTTGGACAAATGTCTATTCAAGTCTTGTGCCCATTTTGTAATTGGTTTTTGGCTTTTTCTTGTTGAGTTACAGCATCTCTTTATAAATTATGGATATTAATCCCTTATTGGGTGTATGATTTCAAAATATTTCCTCTTATTGAGTAAGTTGCTTTATTACCCTTTTGACAAAATCCTTTGAGGTGTAAAAGAGTTTAATTTTGAGGAGGTCCCATTTATCTATTTTTATTTTTGTTCTTTATGCTTTGAAGTGTAAGGTCCATGAAATCACTACCTATGACAAGATCTTGAAGATATTTCCCTACATTTTCCTCTAGTAATTTTATGGCCATGGCTTTTATATTGACATCTTTGATAGATTTTGAGTTGGTTCTTGTAAAGGAGAGAGAAGAGTCTTCTTTCATTCTTTGGTTAAGGATATCCAGTTCTCCCAGCATCATTTGTTAAAGGAACAGTTGTATCCCCTTGGTAGGTTTGTCAAAAACCAGTTGGCCCTAGAAGTGAGGGAATATTTCTGGACTCTCAATTCTATTCCAATGATCAATGTGTCAGTCTTTATGCCAATATCATGCTATTGTGACCTCTGTAAATTTGTAATATGTTTCAAGATTTAATTTTCAAAGAAGTTTTAGGTCACAGCAAAGTCACATGCAGAATACAAGACACTCTAATATACCCAAACTCCTCCCCCTTTCCTCACCCCATATTAAAACCTTTTTGTATGTGAATGGTAGCATTGTTATAACTGATATACAGATAGTGAAATATAGCTACTAAACACTATCAATGGTTTATACTATGGTTTATATTTTAGACTGTATTCTTTTATAAATTTTGTTAATATTTACCATGTCCTTTGTCCATCACTGTAAGGTAATCAAAAACATATCCACTGACCACTAAATACCCCGTTTGATCTATTCTGTTCCTCCCTCCCTATCCCCCCGGGGTCCATGATGACACCCTGGCTTGACTAATTGGATGACAAGATTCGTAGTTGCATGCAACAAGAGGTCTTGACACACTGGTTTGTCCTCCCCTATTAGGAACCATACTTGTTCTTAAGAGATGCCCACCTATCTATTTCTGAGTGAATCAGTTCTCCCAAATAATCCCAAAGAATACCAGAACTTAGCCTGAAAGCTCTCATATTTACACAAGTATATTATTTAAGCTGCTACATGGTCAGAAATCATCAGGCTGACAGTAGACTAGAAGTCAGATTTCAAAGTGAGTCAGGAGATCATTCCAGGAGTTACACTTATGCTATGCTTAGCAGGATCTCTTTGACGCCACAGTAAACAGTGCCTCAAATTGCGGGGGGCTCCTGAAGGCTCTAGAAATATCCAGAAACTATAAGCAGGACAGACAGCTCAGGAATTCAGCACCCTGTTAATGGGCCTTACTTTGGAATTTATGCTCCCCATTGTAACAGAGTTAGACTCATTTATATGTTCCCTACACATGGCTCTTCTGCCCCATTTATTTGAACCTATAATTAGCACTGTACTTGATAAGTATATGTCCCAGAGACTTAAATCTTTGGTCCATCCATGTGCCAGTTGAGCCCTGAATTTCAGTAGTGTTGCAACCTTCTCTCCAATTCATTGGACTCACCCAGGACAACAAACAAGGAGGTGACGATGGACAATCCCTATCCCAAGGAACAGAGAGTGTCTGTAACTGCCAGCAAGATAGTTCCATCCATCTGCCCCATGGGTTCTAAGCTCCCTCTCAATGAGAAGCAGAGTGGCATCACCATCCCTAAATCCTGAAGATTGGGGAATGAACAATGGACTAAAGTAGACATATTATTATTCTACTATAGATTTATTATTCTAGCAATGGAAGAACTCTTATCATTGTCATAAATGTGGGGGCCACCAGAGGTTCTGAGGGATGGGAGAGGCGAGAATAGGGGGCATTTTCAGGGTATTGAAATTGTCTTGCATGACATTGCAATGATGGATACAAGACATTATATATTTTGTCATTACCTACAAAATTGTGTGTGACACAGTGTAAAGTATAATGGAAAAGGTAGTCCATGGTTAGTAGTATTTCAATATGTCTTCATCAATTGTAACAAACATATCACACTAGTGAAGGATATTGTTAATGTGGGAAATGTGGGAGGGGAATGGAATGGATTATATGGGAATCCACTATATATTTTATGTAACATTTATGTACTATAAATCTTCTTTAAAAATGAAAAAAAATGAAAAAAAAAAGAATTTTTTGGGCAAGTGGAGGTGGCTAAAGCAAAAAATGGAGGCCAAAGTAAGCTGTGATGGGAACCAGTTCTTTATGAATTTATGTCTTGGTCAAACTTCCAATTTTATCCTTTCTCTTATTTCCTCAAGCCTCTGGGTGTCCCTACTTATCCACTGATAAGGAACATTTAGACACTTCTAGACCATTTTAGCATTCTTAAAGACCTGAGAGTACCCTAGGTTAATTATCACAATATATCCTAGATATTTAAAATCAATCATAATTATAAATAGTTCATTGTATCCTCTCTAAATATCAACTATTCTATAACATTTTGATTTTACTAAATGTCTCCTAGATTATCTTTTTCATCTAAGAGTGTGAAAAATAATATTTTACTCTTTGTCCTGATATTTTTATAAAATGGGCCATGTTGAGGAAGATTCCTTCTATTTCTCTCATTTGATGTGTTTTTATCAAGAAAGGATACTGAATTTTGTCATTTACCTTTTCTGCATTGCTAGAGATGTTCATGAGATTTTTTCCCCTCAATATGTTAATGTGGTGTATTACAATAATCGCTCCTATTATAGGGAAACATCTTTGCCTAGTGCGATAAAACCCACTTGATCTTGTTGTATAATTCATTTTATATGTTGTTGGATTCAATTTGCAAATATTTTGGGGGATTCTTTTCATCTAATTTCATTACAGATTGGTTGATAATGTTCTTTTCTAATGGCATCTTTATGTGGCTTTAGTACTAGGATGATGTCGACTTCACAGAATTAGTTAGGTAATGTTCACTCCTCTTCAAATTTTTTGAAGAGTTTGAGTAGAATGGTACTACTTCTTTTTGAAATGATATGTAGAATTCATCTGTGTAGCCACCTGGTGTTGGGCCTTTATTTATTTGGAAGCTTCTGATGACTGATTCAATCTTATTACTTATAATTGGTTTGTGGATGTCTTCTATTACTTTTTTTCATCAAGGTAGGTTGTTTTTGTGTTTCTAGAAATACACCTATTTTACCTAAATTGTCCAACTTTTTGGGATACAATTTTTCAGAGTTATCCTCTTATTATTGTTTTTATTTCTGTGGGGTCACTAATGTTGTCTCCACTTGCATTCTGATTTTATTTGCATATTCTCTCTTTTTGTTTTTCTTTGTCTAGCTAAGGGGTTTGTCAATTTTATGAATCTCAAAAAAAAAGTTTTTGGTTTTGTTAATTCTTTCTCTTTTTTTTCTCAATTGCATTTAATTCTGCTCTACTCCTTGTTATTTATTTCCTTCTTCTTGCTTTGCAATTAGTTTGCTGTTCTTTTCCTAGTTCCTCCAGAGGTGCATTTAGGGTCTTTGATTTTAGCTCTTTCTTCTTTTTTAATGTAGGCATTGAGGGCTATAAATTTTGTTCTCTGAGCCGACTTAATTACTTCCCATATATTTTGATATGTTGTGTTCTAATTTTCATTTCCTCAAAATATTTACTAATTTCTCATGCAATTTACTCCTTGACCAACTGATTGTTATAGCCTATTGTTTAAATTCCATATATTTGTGAATTTTCTAGTTCTCTGCCCATTATTGATTTCTAGCTTCATTGCCTTGTGGTCAGATAAAGTGCTTTGTATAATTTCAGTCCTTCTAAATTCATTGAGTCTTATTCTATGAAGTAACATATGATCTATCCTGGAGAATGATCCATAAGTGTTCTTGAAGAGTGTATGTCCTGCAGTTTGAAGATACAATGTTACGTATGTATCATTAGGTCTAGTTCCTTTAATGTTTTATTCTTGATCTCTGTTTCTTTATTGATCCTCTGTAGATGTTCTGTCTATTGTTGAAAGTGGTGTACTGAAGTGCCTGAATATGACAGGATGAGTGTCTATCTCTTCCTTCAATTTTGCTAGTTATTGCCTCATGTATTTTGGGACATCCTGGTTAGTTGCATAAATATATATGATTGTTCTTTCTTCTTGTTAGATTGCCTCTTTTATTAGAATATAGAGTCCTTCTTTGTCTCTTACAACAATTTTACATTTAAAGTCTATTATGTCCAATATTAGTATAGCTACCCTAGGCCTTTTTTTTTTTTTTTTTTTTTTTTTTTTTTTTTTTTTTTTTTTTTTTTGGTTTTGCTTTCTATAAAAAAATCTTTTTAAAACCTTTACTTGCACCTATTTGTGTCCTTTGATCGAATGTGAATCTCTTGTGAATAGCATCTAGATCATATTTTTATAACTTTTGCCCATCTTTCTCTTCACTGTGGTCTTTAATCCCTTAACATTCAATGTTATTACAGTAAATTCAGTAATTACTTCAGCCATTATAGCTTTAGACTTATATATGTTATATTTTTTTTTTTGCTTATCTTTTGACCCTTTTTGTTATACCTTATAATAATCTTCCTTTCTAAACTCTAAACTAAAACTCCTTCTGTCTTTTCCTTTCAACCTGCAGATCTCCCTTTAGTATTTTTTGAAGGGCAGGTTTATTCTTGAACAACTGGCAATTTCTATTTATTTGTGAATATTTTCATCTCTCCCTTATTTTTGAAAGATAATTTTGTTAAATACAGAATATTGGCTATCATATTTTTCCTCTTTCAGGACCGTAACAATGTCATACAACTGCCTTTTTGCCTCCATGGTTTCAGATGAGAAATCAGCACTTAATCTTATAGAGCATCCTTTGTATGTGATTTATCTCCTTTTGCTTACTGCTTTCAGGATTCTCTCTTTATCTTTGGAATTTGTCAATCTGTTTAGCATGTTTCTTAGATGAAACCTGTAAGTATTTTTTCCGTTTTGAGTAAGATGAACTTTGTGGATGTGTACATCCATGTCCTTCATAAAATTGGAAAAATTTCAGCCATTATTTCTTCAAACACTTCCTATACACCGTTGCCCTTCTAGTCTCACTTTGGGATACCTATAATGTGTATGTTTGCACTTTTCATGTTTTCATTCAATTCCCTGAGTACCTGTTCATTTTTCCATGTTTTTCTGCATCTGTTCTATCTGTTCATTTTCTTATATTTTATCTTCTAATTCACCGAATGTTCCTTCTTCCTGTTTGAATCTGTGTTTCTTTGATTCTACTGTATTTTTAATTTCTTTTATTGTATCTTTCATTAACATGAGATTTATTTTTTTGACATATGTTTAAAATTTCTTCTGTATGCTCACCATGTTCTTCTTAATATCCTTTATTTTTTCCTTCATCTCCTTTTTAAGAAGATTTCTGTGGAAATCTTTGATTAGTTGTTTGAAATTCTACATCTCCTTGCCCTTTTAGTTTGTTACTTTGACTGTGTTATACTTCTATTTCCTAGCATGGTTTGTATTTTTTTCTGATATCAAGCACCTTTTCATCTTGATGAGTTTATTTTATTGGATAGTTTTCTCTTGCCTAACGTTTCATTTTTATTTTTCTTTATGTTAAGTTTCTTCTTTGACACTTATTTGCAATTATTCCAAATATTTAAATTTGCCTGTCTTTAACTGAATAAAATAAAGGTGAAAAAAATAAAAGTGGAAAAAGGGAGAAAAGGAAGAGAAAAAAGAAAGTAAAAAGATAGGAAGGAAAGAACGAACAAATGAAGGAAGGAACCATCCTGCTTATGGTGATGACTTGGTTCTGTTTATCAATTTCTGTCTCTTGCCTTGTAGTTTTATTTCACAGCTTTTATTTGAGTTTTAGTTTGCTTTTTTCTAAACCTTTAATAATATTGACCTGTTTAGGATATCAAAACTGGGGTAGGGAGCTGCTAATGGCACCCAACAAGGTCTTTTGTGCCTGGGAAAGAATTGGAAGAGACCAGTGTGTCTCCCTTCACTTTCCTGGCTGGCCAGCAAATGGTGCTCCTCAGCAATCCCTTCCAAATAGATGAATCCTTCACTTTCCACTACCTTTTCAGAGCTAGCAAGTTATGGTGATGACATTCACCAATGAGAAACCACAGTCAGCCCTCTGCTGCACACTTCCTTTTCCCAGGGAATAATCTACTCTTTCCTATCTCTGCTGGCCTCTCAGCTGCAAGTTTTACTAGGCTGCTTGTCTAAGAGGTGTGGGCAGGGTGATGCTCCCACCTGTAAGTGTAAGAACTCATGGTTTTCTCTCTGGCTTCTCCAATTCTGCAACCCCAACCCTCCTGGAGGGTGTGTGCAGCACTTCCCTGGCCTCCAAAAATCTCCAAAGTAGCTCCCTTAGACTCCTGCTATGCCTTTCCCCCTATTTTAGAAGAGAGGTTCGCCCTACCTGAGCTAGTCTGATGTTCAATGTTCAACTTCTAGAAATGTTTTACTTATCATAATGCAGGTTGGTCAAGTCTTGTAACTGCAGGTAAACCTATTCATTTGGCTCTGCAAGTTTTTCCTTTGCTATTTTCCTCATCATTCAAGTTGTATTTCCAATTTTAGTGAAAAAGTATATTCCACGTACATGATCTTAATTATCACCTCAATTTCCTCATTTCTGTAAACCAGGGAAAAATCATCTTGGCTGAACAATCCACTGTTCTGCTAGGACCTAAAACACAGTCATAGATGCTGAATTCCAGTGGGAGAACTTGGGTTATAGTTTTATAAAGATATTTTAAATTGATTAGAATGTTAAAGAAGGTCCATCCTAATTTTATAAATGAAGAATTACATATCGTAGTCAACTAATGGAATAACAAGATAAGTTGGTTATCTCTGTTTTTCAACACATTATCATCTCAGACATAAAAAACAAATATGTACACAAGTACCACACTAATGCAAAGTGTTCATAATAAGGAAAACTACATGTGTGAATGGATATGTGAGAATTGTACTTTCTGCATGGTTTTTCTGTGAATCTCTAATTTAAAAAACCAACAAAATATATTTGAGTTTCAGGAGGTATCTGGCATTTGAGAATAGCATCGGTAGGTTTACCTTGGATTGTTAGAGATGCATCCATTCTCGTAATTACCTGGATAAATTGGCTTCTTTTTGATTCATGTGAACAAATTGTTCGTCTTCCTAACCAATCGTCGTAAAAATGTATCCTAATTTTAGTGCCCATGTTGCCAGTCTCAGTAACATTGACTAGCTATTTTCTTCTTCTTTCGCAATATTTCTACTCCTTCCTTCTTGTCATTTTTATAAAGTACTGAAATACCACCTCTATTAATGTTTCTAGTAATTAATGTTAACCCTTAACAATTAAATAACTCTCTCCTGGTAGAATTTCAAGTACCATTGATAAGCTAAGAACTATTGAAAACAACCTTTTAATCCATTCCTTCAAATCACACTATAGTTTCTCACTTCACATATATAAATCCTGAACCTTAGTATTTAAAATATTTATATCGGTTAGTTATAATTTCAGCACCAAGTTATTTACAATTTATTTTCAGAACTATGTTACTCTCCATCATTTTTCCTTTCAGTGGAGTCAAAATCACTCAAATTTGCACATATAATGCTCTTTAAATAAAGTAGGATTTTTGGAGATTAATAAATGGATAAATCATTCCAGATAACAATAGCATCATTTGCCGCACAATGTCCTTTTGTACTGAATAGTGAAAGAAAGATATCCATAGTAGCCAAATTAGGTGTCTAATTCATTTAACAATTGCAATTTAGACTTTTAAAAGTATTTCCAAAAATTCAAAAATTTAGTGCTTTGTTAAAAGTTTTTTCAAGATTATATTCCTATTTATCAGTGAAAAAACCCTGTTACATATTTAATTCCAGTCTATCTTTACTTCACCTTTAACTTGATGCATAAGCTTGATCCCTTCACTTAAGATATCTCAGCACATTTTTCCCTTGCCAATAATCTAAGAGTGTACGTGATTGAACCCATTGAATCTTTATGAGATTCTTTATCCCGTAATAAACCAAATCATGTTTGAAAGACATTTTAAATGCCACTATGTTTAGATGTATTTTAATAGCAAATGTGGAAAATAAACATGTACATATTTTAACATAGGTTATTTTTGATAAATTTTTGTGTAATCACATAAATGCACTGAATCCAGTTTATTAGAATATTATTTCCCTATTTGCAAGTGTATCGACTAAAAGAAAATATGACTCTTATGTATCTACAGGAGTCATTTAATATCTTCACATTTATTTAAATAATAACAGGCATTATCAATATTGTAATTTAAAACAGTGGATTATTTCAAAATCAGTGTAAAACAGTATCTCCTTCATCTGGCTATGCTACTTCCTAAAAAGATGATTTTAATACCTCACATCTCTGCACATCAGTTTAACCTTAAGTAAGTTGTGGGAGTTAAATTAGATGATCTTTAAGGGCCTTTTCTGGGCCTGATGCATAAGTGATTTTGAGGTAGGTTCTTAGAAAGCAGCACCTGGGTATTATTTTGCTTCCAAGCACTTCAGAATAAATTCACAATAACTGCCTCAGGTCATTATCTCTCTTATTTCTTGTAGCATCCTGGATACTAAAATCTTCCAATCACACAATCACTTTGAAGTTAAATATCACTCGGTTGCCACACTCTCCCTTTCATTTGACTCACCATAACTTGATAAAATCCCTAAACACTGCTACTTTTATATAATCCACATACTTAAAAATCTCCAGTTAACACTGTTGTTTAAATCTTTGTTTAGCCATAAAATTCTTTATGGTCGTCTGCTGCAGGGGAACCAGGCATTCATCATTCCCAACCAGATCTTGCTTTACCCATCAGGGTCTGCTCAACTCCCACCATTTCCAGACAGATTTCACTGATTACTGCAGCCCTCCAGGCAATGAATATCCAAATCTCCTAAGCGTTTGACATTTAGAATTGAATACTTCGGTCTATATTGTTGTTTATTTTTGTGCACTTGTTAAGTAAATTAGTTTATCTCTATAAGTGAATCTTAACTTGGTGAGTATTAGGTCCACTGCCCCATATTCTCTCTAATTGGACATGATGGAAACAAAACAAAACAAATCTTTATGGTCTTAAAATTTCTTTTGAATGTTAGGTGTCTGAGTTTCAAGATTTTCTTGTTTACTACTCATCACTAACAAATCACTAACCTGATTTATTTATTTACTGTCAACTTTTCCAAAACTAAAAAAAAAAGATATTGTTGCCATCCTTTGAATTCACTTATACAATTGACAGGGAAAGTGTAAATTTGTGGATTCTCTAAAAATATGTAGCCACAACAGATGATCTATATTACCAAGTAGAAAGTGTAATAGTATCAACAATTGATTGCATTTCTATTACTAAATTATGGCCATAGTTTTCCAGTAAACATTAGCCAACATGCAAAAAATCATTAAGTTTCTGTTTTAATTATAAATAACAAATCACATTTCTTATTGCTCTTGGACAGTGATTAGTTGCAGGTTGCTTAAATAAAACTTAACAGGAGTCCAATATACAATTGTCTAGGTGCCCTATTTAAATCTAAGATGTGTGCAATGATCCATAGCTGCCATGCAACAGAATCAACTGGTAAATTCCATGAATATGTATTAATAAATTTCAATATGTAAATAGATCTGAAGAATCCTGAAGATGAAACTTACTTACTTTCTAAGGAAAGGTTTCAGTTTTTTCTAAAGCAAATTCAAGGACCTTTCCCAAATTCATTTCAATTTTTGAGAAAAGAAGAAACCAATATCTTCAGCATATACGTTAGCATATATATTCTTTATCAATCTTAAGATAGTATATTTATAACAGTCTCTTGGGAAAATGAAAACAAAGACAATACATGGTTACTGTTTGATTTCCAAACAAGATTAACTGAGAGATATTTAATTTGCAGAAATTAAATATATTTAATTTGCAGAAAGTACATAATGCCTACAACAGAGGAAAGAAAAACAGTAGAAAGAGTAATAAACCCTTCGTTGAAAGTAAATTGGAAGCACTAGTGTTGCCTCAGTTTATCATTTAAAGTCTAATAAAAACTTTAAATAGTGAACACAATGTATTACTTTTGTAATTTGAGTTTTTGGGGACCCCAGAAATTTATGTTCTTGAATTGATCTATTCTTGTGGGTGTGAACCTATTGAGGATGGGACCCTTGATATGATTACTTCAGTAAGCTGTAGCCCATGGTGGGTTTTTTAGATTGTGTCATAGAAGAATATGATAAATTTCCATAAAACTTGGAAGAACTCCCAGGGAATGTGCTGATAAGGCTTAGGCTAGATGACAAAAACAAATTCACAGAGTCTACAGGTGAGAAAAAGAGAGGAAGCAATACAGATGCTAAAAGGAACACGTACAAAGTGACTATGAGAGAGTAAGAGTGTCAAACTAGGAAAATAGTATGTTCTTATATTACTGCAGTAGCAGCCTCCAAATCTGGCCTTCCAGTGGCATTTCCTCCTCTTTCAGATTTTTCTTCATATTTCAGCCAGAATGCATTTTCTAACACACAATATGTACTTTATTATTCCATAAATCCCTTATTGATTCCACAGTCTTTCTCGATAAACGTCTTAGCAAGGCATACACGGCCATTTGAGTTTTTGCTCCTGTTTTAGTTTGGTTAGAGCTGCTGGGAGCAATGCACCAGAAATAGTTTGGTTTTTATAAAGGGAATTTATTAAATTAAAAGCTTAATATTTTTAGGTTGTGAAAAGTCCAAATCAAGGCATCATTAGAAATGCTGTCACCTAAGTTTGGGTTTAGTGATCCTGGAGTCGTTCCATGTGGCAAAGCACATGGAAACATCTGCTTATCTTCTGGGCGTTTTGGCTCCAACTTCTGGCTGCTCCCTCTCTCCCACTTTCCTCTCTGAGCTCCCAGGCTCCATCTCTCCATCTCTGCAGCTTTTCGCTGTGTATCTGCTACTTTCAGTCCTCCAATTCTAAAGGACTCCAGCAAGAGGCTTCAAAGTGCTACAGCACCCATTAGGTCTCTATATTTATTTTCACTACATCATTCTTTCCCTTGCCACATGTTCTAACCATGTAGACTACAGCTTACTAAATACACCATGACCATTTAACTAGAGCCACTGAACATTCTTCTCCTTTTGACTTCAGTGTGCCAATTTCTACTTGCTCTCAGGACTGTACATTCATTTCATTGGCTCCAAGACAGGAAAATGTTCCTAATTCCTTCCTCATCTTAGCCCAGCCTCTGTGTCTTATCAGTCCTAATTGATTTATTTTGCTTCTTATACATCATTATTTTGAACATATTATACTGCATTGAAATCACATTCATGTCTGTTTTTCTTCCAATAAATGGTATGTTTTATAGGGAATGGACTTTGTTTAATGCATTATATTCCTCCTACAACTATTGCTATGCCTAGAACATAGTAACCACTCAAGCAATATTTGCTGATATCATGTAATTCTCCTCTCAACCTGCAACAGAGACATTTAAAATAGATTACATGGAACAATTTTGAACTTACATCAGTGTCAGTGTTTATTGGTTTATTGTTGCTGTTGTTTGATCATCAATTCTTTATATTCTTTATCAAATTGGTGATTGTGGAAGTGACCAAATACAAATATTAGTCCCAGTTCCATATTAATATGAAAAAATAAAAATAAGAAATAAGTGAGTTGCTGTAGGGATATAGTCTTTTACCATCTTTGAACATTTTTGGCCTCATTTTAGAAAGACAAGGGGATGAAATAAACAATCCTCAAAGTACATTAAAACTATCAATTTGCTGTCAATTAGTGTCTCTGTTAGAGCCTTTATGCAATAGGGACTTCATTTAATTTATGCTAAGACCCTGCCACCTATAGGTGACTCTATTTCTCTCTTGTAAGACAAATACAAATTTATGCTTTCAACTACTATTTTTAGAGAGGAATTTTGTACTCCTTGATTATATTTAAAATTTTTACCAATTGACATGTAATTTAGCTGAGAATAAGACATCATTTAATATGAGAGGTTATCTAAGATGGCAGCATAGTGAATGGTAAACTAAGCTCCTTCTCCACAAACTATGGGAAGATAGGCAGGCTAACCTGGCAGAGGGAAACATGCAGGACAATGGGGGCAATTGTGGAGAAAGCAAGAGAGGCGTTATTCAACTGGCTAGGGGACAGGGAAGCAGGATGACTGATATGACTGGAAGACCAGTGCCCAGTCATCTCTGAGAATGAGGAAGAAACCTGGGGATCCACGTGCATCACAATGCCCAGCAGACTCCTGAGTTGAGGGAACTGTGGAGCAAACATTTGTGGGGAGTGGCACCCAGCCAACTCAGGGAGCTACAGAAGTGGTGGGGAGGGGATATAGGGCTGGTGGATGGGCTCTCGGCCAGTTACCAAGAAAAGGAGAAACACCAGACATTGCTGAAGCAGATCCAGGAAGAAGGAAAGAGGAAGCTAATCAGGTAGGCTGTCACATCCACCTGCCCTGAATGACAGAGGAAATGCATGAGGTTGTGGGCTGACAGGTGCCCAACAGCTCTTTTGAGAGATGAGCTGAAAGAGGAAGCACGCAAATAATCAGATGCCCAACCATCCTGAGGAAAAGGGGGGCAGGGACAGGCAATAGGCAAGCTGCCAGGTCCCCAAACATCCCAGAAGAAAAGGGAGCCAGAGAGTGATCCACCGAGTTGTTAGACCCCAGCCTGCTCTGTTTGAGAGGGTCAGTTGTGGTACAAGCATCTTCATGAAAGAAAACTTAGCCTGAGATTTTGTTTGTTCGTTTGTTTGTTTTGAATACTTATTCCTTGTTTCTTTCTCTTCATCCAGATACCTTACTCACAGAGGACATGTTACAGGGTGATTGATTGCTGAGCACTGGCAGCATGAAAGATTTGCTAATGGCCACAAAGGGAGCCTAGGTTTTCTTATTTTTCCCCTTTGTTTCATATTTCCTTTTTACTTTTTCTCCATATTTTCATTTTTTTATTTATTTTTAAAGAAGTTTTGGATTATATACAAGTTACATGAAAAATATAGAGTATTCCCATATTCCCCACCCCTCCCCTCATGTTTTCCCCTACTAATAATGTCTTTCATTTTTGTGGCACATTTGTTATAACTGATGAACAAATAGTTAAGCATTGTTACTAAGTATGGTCGATAATTTAAATTATGATTTACACTTTGCAGCATACAATGGTATAGGTTTTGACAAAATGTATAATGGCCTGTATCCATTATTGCAATACATGCCGAACACTTCTAAGGTAAAAAAAATATATATATATATATACCCATGTTACACCTATTCTTCACTATCCCTTCCCTTAAAGTCTCTGGTAACCACTGTCTTTATATCAATATTACAGGTTCTACCATTACAAGAAAAATCAACTTTTTTCCATAGTTGCTTTGTCCTCTTATGTTTGTTCATTCCTCAGTCTTGAGGATTTGGGTGTGGTGATGCCCACTCTGCTTCCAGCTAATAGGGGGCTTAGATCCCATGAGGGAGATGGATGGAACTATATTGCTTGGAGTTGTAAATACTCTATTTTTTGGAATAGGTGTTGTCCATCATCACCCTTTTATTAGTTGTCCTGGGCAAATCTGATGAACTGGA
>JAQZBX010072251.1:0-15102 GCA_029593785.1 Cabassous unicinctus | reverse complement strand
CCAAACTGTCCTCTACCATGGCTGTACCATTTTACATTCCCACCAGCAGTGGATAAGTGTTCCCATTCCTCCACATCCTCTCCCACACTTGTAGTCCTCTGTTTTTCATAGCCACCAGGCTAATGGGTGTAAGATGATATCTCATTGTAGTTTTGATTTCCATTTCCCTAACAGCCAGTGATGTTGAGCATCTGTTCATCTGCTTTTTATCATTTGTATTTCTCTTTGGAGAAGTGTCTGTTCAAATCATTTGTGCATTTTTCAAATTGGTTGCCTTTATATTTTTGAGGGGTATGAATTCTTTGTATATCCTGAGTATTAGGCCCCTATCAAATAGATGGTAACCAAATATTTTCTTGCATTGAGTAGGCTGCGTTTCACTTTCTTGACAAACTCCTTTGAGTGCAGAAGTTTTTAATTTTGAGGAGTTCCCATTTATCTATTTTTTTCTTTCATTGCTTGTGCTTTGGGTGTAAAGTTCATGAAACCATTTCCTAATACAAAATCCTGTAGATGCTTCCCTACATTATCTTCTAGGAGCTTTATGGCTTTGGATCTTATATTTACATATTTGATCCATATAAAATTAATTTTTGTGTAAGGTGAAATGTAGTATTCCTTTCTTATTCTTTTGGATATAGATACAGTTCTCCAAGCACCACTTGTAAAACAGGCCATTCTCTCCCAGCTTAGTTGGCTTGGTGGCCTTGTCAAATATCAGGCAACTATATATGTGGAGATCTGTATCAGAACTCTCAATTCTGTTCCATTGGTCTGTATGTCTATCATTCTGCCATTACCATGCAGCGTTGACCAATGTAGATGTGTAGTATGTTTTAAAGTCAAGTAGTGTGGTTCCTCCACTTTCATTTTGCTTTTTCATTATATCTTTGGCTATTCAGGGCCCCTTGCACTTTCAAATAAATTTCATAGTGAGCTTTTCCAATTCATTAAAAAAAATACTGTGATAAATTTTATTGTGATGGTGCTAAATCTGTAAATCAGTTTGGGTAGGATAGACAACTTAATGATGTTTTGTCTTCCTATAGTTGAACAGGGACTACTCTTCCATTAAATAAATGGAACCTAAATAAGGTCTTCTTTGATTTCCTTTAACATTGTTATGTAATATTCTGCACATAAGTCATTTACATATTTAAATTTATTTTTAGATATTTGTTTCTTTTAGTTGATATTGCAAATGGGATTTTTTTCTTGATTTCCTCAGATTGCTCATTATTGTTGTACAGAAATGCTACTGATTTTTGCACACTGATCTTATAACCTGCCACCCTACTAACCCTATTTATAAGCTCTAGAAGCTTTGTTGTAGATTTCTCAGGGCTTTCTATGTATAGGATGATGTCATTTGCAAATAGTGAAATTTTTACTTCTTCCTTTCTTATTTGGAAGACTTTTATATCTTTTCCTTGCCTCAGTGCTAGAGCAAGTACTTCTAACACAATGTTAAATAGTAGCAGTGAAAGCTGACATCCTTGTCTTGTTCCCGATCTTAGAGGGAAAACTTTTAGGATTTCACCACTGAATATGATGCTAGTGGTGGGTTTTTCATATATACCCTTATCATGTTGAGGAAGTTTCCTTCTATTCCTATCTTTTGCAGTGTTTTTATCAGGAAAGGGTGCTATATTTTGTCAAATACTTTTTCTCCATCTATAGAGATGATCATGTGATTTTTTTTTTCTTTTGATCTGTTCATGTGGTGTTTTACAATGATCAATTTTCCTATGTTGAAACATCCTTGCATACCAGGGTTGAAACCCACTTAGTCATGGTGTATAAATCATTTAATATGTTGTTGAATATGATTAGCAAGTATTTTGTTAAGGGTTTTAGCATCTAGGTTCATTAGAAAGATTTGTCTTTCATTTTCATTTCTTCTGGCATCTTTGTTTCGCTTTGGTATTAGGGTGATGTTGGCATCATACAATGAGTTAGGCAATGTTCCCTCCACTTCTATTTTTTGGAATAGTTTAAACGGGATTGTAGTTAGTTCTGCTAGAATGTTTGGTAGAATTAAACTGTGATGCTCTCAGATCCTGGGCTCTTCTTAGTTGGGAGGTTTTTGATAACTAATTTATCTCATTACTTGTGATTGGTCTGTTGAGTTGAAAAAAAAATTTATTCTTCCATCAATGTAGGTTGCCTGTGCATTTCTAGGAATTTGTCCATTTCCTCTAAATTATCCATCTTTTTGGCATATAATTTTTCAAAAGTATCTTCTTATGATACTCTTTATTTCTGTGGGGTCAGTGATGATATCTCCGTCCTCATTTCTTATTTTATGTGTTTGCATATTTTCTCTTTCTCTGTCAATCTAGCTAAGGGTTTCCCAACTTAATTAATCTTCCTGTTTCTTAATATGGCTTGCAATTTTTTTGTTGGTGTCTTGGCATGTTTATCTTGATGGGTTTATTCAGTTGATTAGCTTCTCTCTCTACTCCAGCATTTTATTTTGTTATTGTTTTTGTGTGTGTGGTAAGGTTTTACTTTGACACTCCATTCCTCTTTTTCTATTTCCTTACTGTTGTCTATGTTCCCTTGAAAAAAAAATTAGACCAGAGAAAAGGGAAGACATGAGAAGAGAAAAAGAATAGTAAAAGTTAGAAATGGAACCATATAAGACCTAGGAAAATAAATAATTAACACAAGTAAGAAGTACAGAGGAATAAGAATAAAAAAGTGGAGTAGAAACAATGAAATGGAAGACAGAATAGAGAGAAATATATACAATGGATTAGGAGGCCAGAATTTTGAGAAAAGAGGAAAAGAAAAAAGAAAAGAGAAAAAGAAAAAAATTAAAAAAGGAACCAGAGAAAAAATGAGAATAGAAATAAAAACAAGAAAAAATTGAAGACTAAACAAAAAGAGATGTAATGGAAGAACAGCAGCAGAAAACAAAAAATAGAAAAAAGAAGGAAAGAAATGAAATAGCATAGGTAGAAAACAAATCATTAAAAAAAAAGTGGGGGGGACAAATAAAGGAGAAAAAAAAGGAAAAAAGAACACAAAAAAGAAAAAGAGCCTTCCCTCTTTGGCCCCTAAGGAGCTTCTCAGGCTGCCTATGTACATCAATCACCCTACAGTCTGCAGGTTTTGAACTGTGTTTTAGCAAGTAAAATAAGGTACATAGAAAAGGAACCTTTATATATATATACACACACATATGTGTGTGTATATATATATATGAATGAGATCTAAGAAAAGTTAATACAAAAACAATGTCTATATGTTTCATGTCAAAGTATCAGCTGGATGCCTGATAAACCGGTGGTGGATCACTCCTCTCAGAAGATCTGGGACTCGAACCAGGGACCTCGTACATGCAATGCAGAAATTCCTCTACTGAGCTGAAGTGTCTCCTTAGGCCTTTCAAAAAGCTATCCACCCACAGCAGGTTAGATTCCTAACAGTTTGCCAGAGTCTTGCTGATTAGGCATCTGCTTGTCCCTGCCCCCTCTCTAATCTAATTCCTCTTTACCTGGGTGGCTAGGCGTGACAGGATGCCTGAGGAGATCCCGCTCTCCTCTCCCCATTGGGTCGGGGTCCCTTCAAGATTCAATGGGGGCTCAGCTGGCCAATCTCAATACAAAGAAACTACTCTGCCCCCTCCCAGATCCCTCTTCCTCCCAGGGAATGCCCCCCAGAGTCTGATCAGAGCAGCAGAGCAGCAAGCCAGTGGCTCCACCTAGGCTGTTTGTCCCGAGGGCAGGGTATATGTGCTGCTTCCAGCCACAGGGATGAGCAACTCAAAGTTTTCCTTTGGCTCCTTTCTCTTTCCAGAAACCTCCTAGATGACTCAGGACAGCTTCTTGTTCTATATATATCTAAATCAGCTCCTTCAGATAGGTCTCTGTCCTCTATCTGCTCCTTTATTGTGAGAGGGTCACATTCTGCCTAGTGTCTTTGGCACCATTTTCCCAGATAACTTCCAGTCCTTCATCACACTTTCTTTCTGTCTGACACTCCCTTTCCTTACTCTCTACCAAGCTAATCCCACTCATCTTTTGTTGATCCTGATAATTTCTACCCAACATCCATCATCCGTTTATTCCTTAACTTGTTGAAATCTAATTTGCTTGAAAAAGCAATGTGACCAAATTTAAATGCTCAGTTATCTAACTTGAAGCTAGAGGTGGCCAAGATTTGAACAAGAAAATGTAGGAAAACTTTGGGATTTAACTTTTATAGTTAAATTTTTTAAAACAGAGTAAAAAATTTTTTCCTGTAGTTTACTGCTTCTTCTTGCCTGAAATACAAGCATGATGCCTGGTTGTGAAAACGTCAGTAGGTAATGCTAGGGCAAATGTATGAGAAGGAAGACTTATGCTCAAGATGTCAGGGCAGAGAGAAAGAAGACGGGGTACTCTTTTATTCATTAAGGTCCAAACCATTTTTCACCCTTCTTTGTTCTGGTGTGTGCCAAGGGAAGCTGATGCCTATGGATTGTGTCTGCCTTATTCAACTTGATTGCTTGCTGAGTTATAGTTAGGATTCCTGATTCAAAGCACCAGAAAATCATGATGGTGGGAAAAGTTGGAAAGAAAGACAGTACTTTTCCCTGCTTTCTCTTTGCTTCATCACACTACATTTCTGAGAGCAGCTGCATCCCTTCAAAATGTGCCAGGCAGCCTTGTCCATCATTACCAATCTCCACTGACTCTGTAAGCCCTTTTCCTTCCCTTGTCCTTCCAAGCCAAGGGGTGGCCACCAACTACTCCCTTTGTCTACACTCTCTGTGCATTGTCCTCCCTTCTTTATTCTCACATTTCTACTCAAAACTGTAAATATATTCTTCACTGTAACCACCAAAGATGACCTTTCTTACATGCCAGAACCCTACCTGCTGCTTAAATGATATCTACTGTTGCCACTGAGCCAACACAGCAGAACTTCACTAGCCCTCCATTCTCCTTGTTGCCTTTGAAGTACAACTCACTTGTTGGTCAGATTTCCTCTTACCCCCAATTTCATTCCTTCATTCCAGATTTTATATTTGTTTTAGTTTACTAAAATCTACTGGAAGCAATATGCCAGAAATGTTTGTTGTTTATAATGGGAATTTATTAGGTTAAAACTTACAGTTCTGAGTATATGCAGTGTCCAAATCAAGGCATCATCAGGGATGCTGCCTCACACAAGCTACAGCTGTGGGCAATCATGTACACGGGAGTGCATAATGGCAGCTCTGCCCAAATCAAGGCATCAAGCAAAGCTCTCTCTTTGAGCTCAGCTGTGGGCAATTAGGTAAATGGCTCACTCTCCCCTCTCATCCAGACCCCTCTCTCAATCGCACAGGGGGTCTCTTTCTTGGCCTCTGTGCTCCACTGATGACAGACTTAGCCTCCGGTTCCTCTCTCTCTACCTTTTGGGGTTTCTCCTTCCCTACTTTTTTCTGTGTCTCATTGTATGTTTCTCCATTTACAAGGGACTCCAACAAGAGGGCTAAAACACACCCTGGGTCATACCTCAATGAAGTAATCAAATCAAAGACCCTCCCAATTGAATCCAATCCAATCGAAGGGTCCCACACTGACAGGAATGGATTAGCTCTAAGAACATGATCTTTTCTGGGATCCACAAAAAACCCCAAACTGTCACAATATTAAATGCAATTTCCCCTAGGAATAAGTCACTTCCCACAGCTGCCAGTTCCTGCATTCCCCTATAACTTCTCTATTACATTATCCATCTCTCTTGTAATTATTTTTCACTTTGTTTTATTCTTTTGGGCTGCCAAAATGCAATATGCCAGACCAGCTACTGGTGATCCTTTCTCTTCTGTATTTTGTTGCTTTTAGCTTCTGGCTTTCTCTCAGTGCTTCTGTGGGTTTCTCTCTTTGTCTATCTCCATTTTCGTCTTGATTATAAAGGATACCAGAAAGAGGATTAAGATCCACCCTGGGTCACACCCTACTGAAGGAATCAAATCAAAGGGTCCCACCCAGAGTAGGTTTACACCCATAAGAATGGATTATCTCTAAGGACATGAGTTTTGGGGGTCCACCCAGCTTCAAATCATCACACACTGTTTTCAGCAATAGACTGTAGTCTTCTTGAAAGTTAGGGACAACATCTATGGTATTCTTCACTGGTCATCAGGATTATATTCCTAGAAAAGCACTAGTCCAGAAAGAATTGTGAGCACTTATCATAGACTCAATCTATAAATAAAACACTCACTAACTAAATCCAGCCAAATATTTCTTTTAAAAATGATGATGAAATAGTGCTTAGTCCAGGTTTACAAGTATGATTTAGTAAATGGAATTCATATCAATAATGGTTTAAAAAATATATCAAAGCTTTCCAAATAAATGCAGAAACATATTGATCTTGTTGATGTTGATTTGTGTTGAACAACTATTTTTTATTTTTTTCTCAGAAAACCAAAGATGAATGGGAATTTCTGTTATCTTATGAGTTACTCATGAAAATCTACTTCTAATACCATATATACTGTGAAGATCTTGAACACAATTCCTTTAAGACTAAAATCAAGAAGGATGCATGCTATCACTACTACTTCTCAGTACAATTTTCCTGGTCACATAAAAATGATAGGAAAATAATAAAATAGTTAAAGCACAATTTATATTCTTGAAATAATTGAATAAATGAATCTACTGAATTTAATATATCTTTATTAAATAGTCAACTTATTGACTGTAATCATTAATTTAATTCTTTTAGGTCTTCTGATTTAATGAGGTTAATATTGCCACACAATACCTATCCTTCTTTTAAACCATTCATTTATTCAAAAAATATTTATAAAACCTTTAGGAAGAAATTGACACTCTTTTCTAAATTAGGCTAGAAAAATGGCAAACTAATATGAGACTTATTAGGAAGGAACAGTGGGCTTTAGTAGCTGACTTGACATGAAAAAGAACCAGAGTCCAAGATGCCTCATACATTTCTGGCTAAAGAAATAAAGTGGGTGGTGGAAATTCCAATATTTATAAGTTCATTATTTTTTCTTGTTTTCTTGTCAATTTTAGAGGGGCACTTGTAGGAATTTCCATACTGTGGAAGGAATACTAAATGTGAAAATGATGAACACACCTCTTGTGACATGAGCACAAACTTCAGATCTCTGAGTGATCCCAGTGGGACCATGCCAACACAGTGGGGATGTAGTTCATAAGGACCACTGCAAATTCTCTATGGTGGTATGGAAACCTATCTCCATCAGTAAGAGGATGGTTATTTTCCTTTCTACACAGCCAAAGTGGAAAGCCTTTAGGAAAGAACTGAAAACAGGCGGGCTGGACCCAGAACCCCAGGCAAGACACCACACCCTTCACCCGCCCACCTGCCGCCCCTGGAAGCAGTGCTCTCAGCACGGCCCGGCCTGGTCGGCCCCCAATCAGGCCCGGGGGCGCGCAGGACCCGCGGCGTTGCAGCGCAAAACTTTCCGGTACCCCCGCGCCCCCCCCCCACCCCGGCACTGCGAATGAGCAGGAACTTTCCAGGGAGGGGTGGCGGGGAATGAAGCGAGATGGGAGCTCCTGAAACGCAGCAAGGGCAAGCGTCGCTCTCCTCACTTTTCCACGGCTATGGGGTGTTCCCCGCAGCCCCTGCGTCCCGCCCCGACGTCAAGTTGGGTCTGCAAACTTACTGCTCCGGGGGGCCTGGGGACGCGGGGCGGAGTCGAGGCGCAGGCTGCGCACTTGCTCCGCCGCCCGCCTACACCGCGGGCCGGATAATCCGTCCTTCACTGCGTTCCTGGATCCCCGCGCTGCGTCAGTGTCCGAGCAAGTGCACCAGGTCAGAGTGTCCGGGTCCGAAAACACCGCCGGAGCTCTTAAAGCCGCCGCCGCCTAGCCCCGACTCGACGGGACTTCAGGGGCAGGGAGCGCCAGCAAAAGCCGCGGGCCAATGAGGTCTGGCAGGGGTTCGGTACAACGCGCCCGAAGAGGGTGTGGCCCCCTCCATGAAGGACAGCGCCGGTCAGCCAATCAGCACGCGGTCCGGCTGCCGCACTGGAACACGCCGGCGGGGTGGGCTGGAGGGGGCGGGGTGAGGTGACTGACAGGGCGCCAGCCAACGGGAATGTGGAGCAAATCTCAGGGCCAATCCGGGCCTGCAAGGGCGGGGCTCCGAAGATAAGGCGGGAACACCGCGAAAGGCGGGGCCTGGGGGCGCCTTCAATCCGTGGCCAGCTCTTTTGCACTTCGGAGGGAGTTTAGCTGGGGCCGCTAGGCTGATGGCGAGGGGCCCGGCAGGGGGTTTCTCCAGCAGTGGGGGTGTCCCCATCCATGATGCACCAGAGGCGGCCTGGGCCAGGCCGTCGTGGATCGCTGATGCCAGGCTTCCTGCTGGGATGCTGGAAGTGCGGTCTGAGGGGAATCTGGGAGAGTCGCGTCCGACCCTGTCCCTGAGCGAGCCCATCGCCCATGCGCTCCTTCTGTTTCTTCTTTTGTGTTTCTTTACCTCTGCCTCCAGACATACATGTAGCTCCTCAATTTGAGAACTTAACAGTGCTAACAGACTTCATTTTGTCCTTTCTGTTCTCTTCACCTGCTATCCTGTTATAAATGAAGATGTAAAGTTATATGACTTCATTTATCTACCTGTAATCAGTAGGATTGATTTTCTGATTTCATTATTGTAGGATACAGCAGCTGAGGTTCCCTTCTTTCCACATTACTATATTTCATTATCCTATATATCTTTTCTGTCCTATTGGTTTACTGAAGCAGAACCCACAAATCATCTCCTAACAGTAAATCCAATGGGTTTGCCACACTTCCATTCTGCCTCATTACTCTTAATGATGAAATATGTTCATCACTGTGCTTTTATTCTTTAACCTCTGGCCATTATGAAATTCTTAACAGTTTATTTCTACCACAATTATGACAGATTTCTCTTTTCTATATTGAATTGTATTCTTCCTCTTCCCATTATAGTCATTTCACTGTTTTCAATATCTGTTTTCTGCTCCTTATATGTCAGTTCTTCTCAAATGTTTCACCCAATCACATAATTTTAATTCATTGCTCCTGATGCCATAGGTTTATGTTCATTTTGTTTTTTATCAGTTTTGATTATGAAACTGTATACTAGTGTCTGTGTTTATGTACACATATTCTAATGTCACCTTTAATTCAATATATCTAGCAATGAGACCAAGTTCAAATCACGAAAGTTTTTTGATGACTTCCTTGAAAATAGTGCATACTGTTTTCAAGGCTTGTCAACTGAAAATGCAGTTTCATATTTGATACCAACTTCTGCCTCCTTTATCTCTGATAATCCTGTCCGACTGCCGTCATGCTGAATCAGATTTGAATAATTCATTGAAATGTGACTCTTTATCATGTTTCTTCCAAGATAAAAACATGCAGCAGCTAGAAAAGATGTATTTTCCATCGCTCTGCTTTCCTTTCTCTAGAAGCTATTTCCTGCCAATCTCATTTACATAATGGCATTAGCCATCATCTCTCATCAGATATTTCACAAATACATGCAAACACACACACTTATTGTTTGTTCTCCAATCTCACATATTCCCTACACTTAATTCATTCTAAAATTAAAAGACAAATAAAAAGATAGTTGTCTTCTGACTAGTTTTATATCCTTTCAAAATTAACACAGTTCTTCATGAGTAAACTAGATATCATGAAAGACATTCACCTCCAGAGATTTTCTTTCTGAACCAAGTTAAGGTACTCAGAGAAGAAGTAGGGCTGATTACTCCAAAAATTATTTATGGCTATGCATTCACAATGAGAACCATTCATTTTTACTCTCTTAATGATATCTTAAACAATTGCTTTATATTTCCTAAAAATTTAATCTAGTATAAATGATCTATAAAGTTATTTTCTTCTACAGAATAAGGTACATTCATATGTTGAAAGAGGACACAGTTGTTTACGATATTAGCATACTATTCAGAATACATTTTCTAATTTTCACTTCCTCCGTGAATTTTAGTGACTAATTAATAGTATGGGGTCTCTATACAAATAGTTTTTTTAGTCAATTCAAATAAATGAAACATATATATGTGTCTGGTAAAATACTTAAAAAATAATACTCACCTCTCTTTAATCTGATTAATGGCAGAGCAATTAATTACTTATTTATTTCTCATAAAGGAGCCATAGACAAATAATTGACTTTGTCCCCATAAATGTTTTGCCTTAAGATTTTAGGGATATTTGCAGTTGGAGAGAAAAATGTAGGCTTCTTGGCAGAAAGGCTACATTTTCTACCTGACGTTGAAAAGCAGGCACCAGGAATGAAAAAATGTGTAAGCTCCTGAAAGGAGTGGAATCTTCTTTTTCTCTAAAATCTTGTGAGAGTGAGGAAGTCACAATGAGGGATATGTAGTGTATTTACTGGCTGAGGTCACTGAGGCAAAGAATCCCAAGGAAGCAATTAATACCTGCATTCACTAGTACACTGATAGCTAGAAATTACATTGGGAAAAGGAGGCATATAGGGCAGATATTCTTGTCATTCTATTCTAATAGTTTGTTAAAAGAATAGTTGCAGTTTCCAGATGCAGATACGATCACTAGTTGGGACCTGGCATCGCCTGAGCTTGGAAATTACAAAATTCTTCAAAATACACCAGGATTTGTCTTCTCTAGAGATTCACAAAACTGCTACAATCATCCCAATCATTCTAAATAGATACAACAAATGTAAAGGGACCTACTAGAAGACCTTGTGAAGGTACATACCACTGAGTTTAAACTCAGTGAATGAGGATTACCAAAATGTATCCAAAAGGAATAAATACACAATTGAATTAATGTGCAAATTTATCTTAGTCAAGACACTGAAATTGCAATGTAAAAATAACCACAAATGACAATGGAATATAATTTTGGATAAAAAATGAATTGGAAGATGATAGATACTGTTACACAAGAGCCCCCTCTCTGGGAAAGGAAAAGGAATTCAGAAGAAGCAAGCAGAGTAAATTCTAGCAGTGCCCATGACTTACACAGGGACACATACATGCGCACACATATCTACAAATGCACAAGGCTTAGCTCACATGTCACTTTCCTACAAAGTATTCCTGAGTTTCCCAATCACAGATAGTCTCTACTTACAAAGAAATATACCCTCTGTGTGTTCCAGTCTAGTATTACTTTTTCTGCTGAAGCCTGGCAGTGATCCTTTGACTACAGGTTATTTCATCTACACAGTCATAAACTTCAGAGCTGAGAGTGAGCATGTATGTCTTAGTTTCTAAATATAGAGTTCTTTTAGACTATTTCACCTGTACTTTTAAATTTTACTGCATTGTTATCAGACAATGGCACTGTCACTCATCACTTTTCTAACATTTGCAATATGTTTAATATTGTTATGCATATTATTATTATATACAATTATATACCAATAAAAGAAATCAACAATTGTCTAAAAACATTAAAGTTTCCAAACTTGATTGAATAATAGAAAGCCTGAGTGAAACAATTGAAATTGAGCCTTAATCAAACATCTACTCCAATCCCCCAAAAGCAAAGGTGATATCCTGAAAGCCAAGTAAGGAAGCAATATTAAAGTGGAAAGAATGGCATCCTATGCCAAATGTTGTTGCCATGTCAAGTAAGACATGCACCAAGACACGGGATTTTTCTATGAGGATGTCAATGGTGAATTTGACATGACCAGTATTTCTGGAGTGGTGGCTGATGGTTGAATTGATGTAATTAAAGATGTCTGTGTTGCAATAGCAAAATAAATGAAGTGGTAACTAGTGAGCAAGGTCTTCTAAAATAAGGAATTTTAATAATTAGAATATAACAACACACTACAATGATTAAATGATCTAGTATAAAGAAAAATATTAATGATACAGGAGAGAGAATGAATTCCCTGAGCAATCTGGGAGAACTGGATATATAAGGAGTCTGAAAAGTTCAACCATCAAAACAGGTGGAAAACTAATGAAGGATGCTTATGTAGGAGGTTGTGGGAGGTTTGGGAAGTGGGATGTATGGAAATCCCTATTTTTTGTGTAACAATTATGTAATCTAAGTATCTTTTAAAAAACAAAATTTAAAAAAGAAGCAGAGGGGGCATCACCATCCTAAAATCATCAAGAATGAGGAATGAACAAACATAAGGGGGGAATGCAACTATGAACCAAAATAGACATCTAGGAATGGAAGAACTTGTATCATTGTTATAAAGGTAGTGTTCACCAGAGGTTTAGAGGGGAGGAAGAGGGAAGAATAGATGTAACATGGGACATTTTTGTGATGTGGAAATTGTTCTGCATGACATTGTAATGATGGATGCAGGCCATTATAAATTATGTCAAAACCTATAAAATTGTGCATTGCAAAGTGTAAACCATAATGTAAACTCTAGACCATGGGTAGTAGCAATAGTTCAATATGTGTTCATCAATTGTAACAAATGTACCAACTAATGAAATATATTGTTAATGGGGAGGAATGTGGGAAGGAGAGAGGTTGAGGTAGATGGTAATCCCCTATATTTTTTGTAACATATATGTAATTTAAAGATTTTAAAAAATAATAATAATAATAAAATAAAATCAACTTAGGCCATCACATTAAAAAACAAACAAACAAACAAAAAACAGGTGGAAAAACAGAGTATATGAATGCTGATGCTGGCTGGTGGACAAATGTGGTGGGTGTACTCTGATGTTCTGTCTGTTTGGATTTTCTATAAAAATGCATGATGTAAGGAAATAAGTATTATTAATAGAATAATAAAAAGTCTTATAACCCATCACCAAATCCATGATATGGTAAAGGGTAGGGGAAGACATTTAAAGAATATTATTTGTTTCATTGCTCAAGAGATAGATATTCCAATTTCTGAAGGATATGGTTATGAAATAAGAACTTTATTTACAGATTAAAAAATAGAAATAATATCCAGGGGAAATTACTTCTCAAATACAAGACAAATTAAAAAGGAAGGAAAGAAGTTCATGGAGGAAAAGGCAAAGAAGAAACAACTATAACATATTACATAAAGGATTAAAATAAAGTGAAAGAAGACAAATCATATCAGGCCAGACATTTAATAGGTACTCACAAAAATGAGTTAAATAAGTAAATCAGTCACTTAAAGCAACACACAGAGAAAGATGAATTTGCCTATTAATCAAAATAGGCAGGTCCCAAGTCCCAGTCTGAGTGAAAAAGACAAAAACAAACCTAAACTCAAATATATATCAACTATACAAAATTTATGAATATGAAATATATGTAAAGTGAATAAAAACTAGAAATAAAAGAACAGAAAATAATGGAATTATCAGAAAAATGCAGTAAAATCCTGATTTCATGATAAAAACTATGAAACAGGCAAAAGAGGGCAAGTTTTATTGATCAAATATTAGGTCCACAATGAATGTATAGATGTATTGGAGCTTTATGTCTCCAGCAAGCATCAAATTATGTCAATATAAAACTGTGGAGACTGACTACACAAAAATTAAAATATGTTTTATAAAAAGAAAGAAAAACACAACTTTTAAAAATGTTAACCAAGAATTTTAAAACATGGAAAATACATGTGAAACATAAAGCAAATATTCAATAATTTAATAATAATTTCTTAAATTTCTTATATTCAAGAAAACAATGAACGTTCTTATGGAGAATGTGTTTGTGTTATAAAGAAGAAAATTACAAAGGAAGATATAAAATTAGGCTAAAAATAGGAAAAGATGGGCAATATTTATACCCTTATAATTGCTAATAAATTATTAATTTAATGATCACCTACTAGAAAGTAAATTTAAAAAATCTAATATTGGTGAAGATGGTTCAAGTATGTAATCTTCGTCATTGTTTCTAGTTTTACATATCAACTGAAATTTCAATGGAATAAAATAGGTTTAAGTGAAAAATGTTTTTACTGTTAGACACAGTAAGTAATTTAACTTGTGAAAATTTATATTAAGAAAAACAATCAGAAGGAGGTGAAGGAAGGAAGGAGGGAGGAGGAAGGGGAAAGAGAGAGAGGTAAGAAACTTTCACATATAGTTGGTGAAAAGGTAAAATGATACAAATACTATGGCAAGAAGTTTGATAGTTTCTTGATAAAACTAAACATAGAACTACTCTCTGACTCAACCAATCCACTCCAAAAAAATTTGCTGGAAAGGAATGAAAATAAAAACACATGCAAAAGAATGTCCATAGAAGATAGCCCAAATTTCTATCAACAGGAAAATGGATTAAAAAACTTGTCTATTTATCTGATTGGGTAGTTTAAAAGAATGAAGTCTCAAAAGGCAACAAAATGAATTTGCCTCAAAAACCTTAGACTGATTGAAACAAGGCTTACAAAAGAGTTCAAATCTGTTTACATGAAGATCTAGAATTAGCATAATTAACCTTTAATGGGAAAATCTGGACAATGGTTGCCACTCAGAGGAAAGGTGAAGAAAAGGATCATTTGGGAAGGGATATGATGGAACATTCCAGGGTGAAATGAGGTTTCACAACTATATACACTTTTCAGAACTTGGTGGATATGCTCTTAGGACTTTTTTCATTGAGTTATACTTAAATTTCACACCAAAAGAAAAAGTCTGAGGATATATTGGATTCTAATAATGATATACGTGGTGAAGTTACAGTGAACTGATAACTTTGATTTAATTTCAAATGCTTAAAGAGTTAGATGGATTGATGGGTGAATAGATGGATAGATAGCTGTTTAACAAAATACAAAATTGGTAGAACATGTCAACGTAAAACTCTTTCATGTTTGCTGTTTTAGAAATTTTTCACAATCAAATATAAGGAAAAGTTACAGATGCATTTCTTTTCATTTATGAATATTGATGTAAATAATCCAAATAAACTTTAACAAATATCACACAGTTATATGTTAAAAGAATAAAAAAACTATCTCCATTGATTTTATTTCCAGTAAAGTCAATATGGTTCAGTATTAGAAAATCTAGTAATGACATTCTAAAAATAACATTGATTCCATTAATAAATTAAGCAAATGTGATTACCTGAATATTCCCTTGAAGGGAAGGTTAACAGCTGATTAAGGGTCTTTACTCCTTCTTAAGATGATTGAGCATTTCATTTCTTG
>JAQZBX010072250.1:0-15102 GCA_029593785.1 Cabassous unicinctus | reverse complement strand
TAAATGTCACTGAAGCCAAGGTTACTTTTGCATTTTGTTGCTGTTTTTAATTGTCACTCTCTGAATCCTGGTGTCCCCTGGAGAACTTGAATGGTGTGTCCTTCATACTTTCTCTAAGCCATACAGATCTTCATGTCTCAAGGGTGGTTTTGACTTTTAAGAAAAGGGACTCACTTTATGTAATAGAGAGTTTCACATAACAAACCCCTTGAACTTTCCAAGCCAGGAATAGTGGCCTCATTCAGCTGAATAATATTCCAGAAGAGAGGCTGCATATAGCAGTGATTCAGTCTCTCCCTGCTCTCAGAACTTGAAGGGATTCCTTGAAGACCATTTCTGCAATGCTGCAGGAAACATCTTACATGTGTCTTAATGACCTGCTCCTCCTCCCTCCCTCCCATGATAGACTGCTAGGAATGTGATGTCTGGGTCGCATACATAGAGACGGAAATTTAACAACTTGAGCCATAGAACCTCCAAAAGACTGTAGTGGTTCAGTTCCCTGCATCCCCCAGGCTAACATTCTCTTTCAATCTGGTGTCAGGGGGAAATGGCACCACTTGGGTGCTTTGATTTGCAATTGTCTCATAAGAGGTGGAGCACTACCAACAAGCCATTTGAGTTTGCTGTTCTCTGAGCCTTCTGTTCAGATCCTGTACCCTATAGGGGTCTTTCTCCCACCTGGAAAATGGCATTTGCCTGTTTTGGAGAGCAAGGATCACCATGACTGCAAATTCTCAGAAGTCCCTTCTCTGCAAGAGACAGAAAAATCAATGTGTTGCTTGGAAATCAAAGATGTTCTCATTATCCTGACTTCTCTGTGTACTGCCTCTAAAGTAGTGAGGATGAGACATGAGCAGACCATTTCCCTCCATGTCTGGATCAGACCACACCTCACATAGGACTGAGGGAATATCACTTAGTCTCCAGCACTAATGGTTCTGAGTTCTGATCTGCATGACCCTGATCAGCTACTTGAAGATTCCTTATCTGCAGAAAGGGATGATTTGTGAGGACTCATGGACATCATGGTTTGTCCAGGCAGTGAAACAGAGAGGTTCTACCCCTCCTTATCTACCAGAATGATGGGAAAGATCTAATTAATTATTTCCAAATGTCAGTTTGACTTTTGAGGCAGGGAACTTTTTCTACTAGAGGCACTCTTGTCCCACTTCTTGCCTCCAGGCACAGAGGGCTTGGGCAATGCAAGTCTGCACTCCCCATTCTCCTAGCGTTCATGGGGCAAATGTTGACCGTGTCCTCCTGCTCTTCCTCTTCCCAGTATGGAAACAAGTTAGTATGGAAGAGGGCCCAGAACAGCCATGTGCACACTGACAAGGCGGGAACTTGGGAGAAGCATGTGGAGCCCCTGGTGCCTGCTGTCCTGGAGGTTTACATAGCCTACATAAACATCTTCCTGACAAATTACCAGACCTTCACTTCCATCAAACAGGTCCTGGGCCAGCTGTGTATAATGTGAGTGGCTGCCCCTCCACAGTGATGGCCCTGCCACCCACCAGCTGTATGTCTGAGGAACATCACTGCAGCCTCTAGCCTCAGTTTGCCCCTCTGAATGTGGGTGGTAGCAGGAACAACCTCCTGGGGTCCTTATTCAGACTAAATGGGCTGAGCCACTTAAGGTGCTTTCCTGTGCCTGCTCTGCAGAAAGGGTGGTCAGCAGGGAGGACTTGTCCACATGTAGTAACTTCTCTCCACCTGAAGAAGCTCTGCCTCAAAATGACCCTTGGAAACCACAAGTCTCAATGAAAGGAGGTTTGAAATTCCATCTCTGTGGGGCCCATATTTCTTTCAGTCTGAGCTGGGATCACTGGAAGCTCTCAGAGGAGCCAGGGGCCCCATTACTTTTCAGAATGGTGCAGCTCAGGCCTCCATTCTGCAAATATCCAGGAAGGCTCCCCTATGTGTAGGCACTTTCTAAGGCTCTTAGCTGACTTCATTGATCAAAGCTGGAAAAGTCACTGCTTACCTGGGCTTCCCTTCTAGTCAGGTAGGCAGCAACAACTAGATAATAGCAAACAGAGGTGTACCCAGCTATTCACAGGTAGCCCCCTCATGTCTCCTCCAGATACAAAGATGACCACAGTTTTGGTGATGGGGCTGGAGAATGCCAGGAATATCTGAAAAAGTAAGTGAGCTCTGGTTGAGGAGTGCAGACTCCTTTCCAGACAGGATGGGGTGTGTGGGGCTGATGGCAAGAGGAATGGAGGAGAAACCTGGGTCCCATAGTTCCCACTAGAAAACAAAGGCCAGGGGTCAATTACCTGCAGTAGGGCAGGATGCAAAGAGAATTGTGGAAGGGTTGTAGTGCACAGCCAACCAATGTCCCACCCCAGATCTGCTTTCCCCTCCACCTCACCACAGGCCAGATACCCAGATCTAGAGGTGTGGTGAGATAGCAGCTCACAAATCTGCCTCAACCCAGCCCTGTAAACATAGTTGCTGGGGGGCTGGGGTGGGCTGTGCCCATTCCCTTTGGGAGATCAATGTCAGGGGCAAGAAGAACCCCAAACAATGGATTGCAGAAGAAGAGTCATGACCTCAGTGTATGAACAACAGATTGAGGGGCCACAAGGGACCAAGGGCAGGCTAATGGAAGGAGGACAGGCTCTTGTCCCTCATGGGTCAGACTTTTATGAAGCTCAAACTGTGTACCAGTGTTGTGCAATTTTCAGAGCAGATAACACTTCCCTGTCCTCATGAAGGTTATATTCTAGTGGGAATGTGCTCAGGGGAGACAGAGAAGTATGTCTGGCTTCCTGTGACAGGAAGGTGGTCTTCAGAGAGCTGTGTGGCAGCAATGCCATTCATCTCACTCTGCTGCTTACCTGACCCCAGCACCATCTCCTGCATCCTGTGCACCTGGCTTGATGAGTACTCAGAGGATTTCTTTGAGCCCCCAGTCTTTCCCTGCCTCAAGTACCTGGTGGACTTTTGCAGGTCAGCCTGCTTGAGTCTGCCATGGAGAGTGATGTTCAAGTTCTCCTTTATCAGCTGAAGCCCATGGAGCTCAGAGAGACAGAGACAGAGGGTGAGGAGCCCTGGGACTGAGTGCACATTGCCCTGCCAGGAAGGGGATGGGGC
This sequence comes from Cabassous unicinctus, assembly GCA_029593785.1. NCBI lineage: Eukaryota > Metazoa > Chordata > Mammalia > Cingulata > Chlamyphoridae > Cabassous > Cabassous unicinctus. The sequence goes on along the minus strand of JAQZBX010072250.1, from coordinate 12,000 downwards.
TGGGTCTCACAAGGAGGAAACTCCAGAGGTTGCATTTGTGCCTGGAGTAAAGAGTAAGTCAGACCACTAACCTGAGGGCTTGCAATCTGGGAAGACTTCCTGGGGGTGGCATGTTTGGATGGGCCTGCTGGTACAGACAGTTCAATCATTCCTATATTTGGTAAGGCCAATAGAATGCCAGCCCTGTTGTTGCATCTTCTTCCTTTTCCTGCTCTGTGTAAGATCCAGTGTTACAAACCACTTCAGTGCCACTTGAGAGTCATTTCCATCACAGGCACCAGACATCATGTCTATTCTAGAGCTGCAAGTGCCTCTGTTACCACCTCCAGTGCTACCTCCAGAGGTTTCATCATTGCTGGCTCCTGAGCTGTAGTCTGTGACATCACCAGCTGTAATATCATTTACAGAACTGACAGAAGCTCTGATGCCACCTCTGCTGCCACCTCCAGAGTTTCAGTTATTGATGGCTTCTAATCTGGAACCATCCACTTCACCACATCCAGATCTGGAGTCAGTTCAGTTGTACCTCCACTGTCACCTCCAGAAGTTGAGACATTGTCAACTACAGAGTGGAGCCAGTTATTCACTACCAGTAGTAACAGTGCCAGAGCTGGAGGTAGCTCCAATGCCACCTCCACTGACACCCCTGCATCTGAAATTTGTGCCAGCCCTAAGTTCACCTCAAGAGCCTTCCTGCTCCTCACCTGAGACCTTGGAGATTAGGCTAAGGAAGGTGAAATCTCAATTCCTGACATTGCCTCCCAAGATAGTGTCAGAATAGATGACACTGATGGATATGGTGAGGAGCTGGGCTCAGCAGAGTGGAGATGAGGGGAACATCTCTGGAATTTGCTCCCCTTGACTTGCCATTCCTTGAACTGGGGTCCAGTGACCTGAGTCTAAATCAGATTCACCATTCTCCCACCTGATGACATTGGCAAGTTTCTAATTCTGAAGGCCTCATGTTCCCCATTTTTTTAGAGTGGTAGTTAGATTTTAAGAAACTAACCATAGAGATAGAATAAATGAAGGCTTTTTGGGGACCTGGCACATTGGGAGTCTGAGGGGAGTTCTCAGAGGTACAGTCTGGTCCATAACTCACCCACTCATCTGTCCAAGAGGACTCTACAGCCTCAAAATATATTAGACATTAATGGGTACTGGATGTGAGGGTAAACATCCCAATGAAGCCCTTGGTTGTAGCCCCCAAAATGGATGGGATTCTGAAGAGAGAGGCACCAGAGGAACAATCAGGAGGAGCAGAAGTTGCTGCCTCATCATGTGGGGTAGGGGTCCCTGTCCAGTTCTTGGTAGGAATGAGGATGGACTTGAGGAAGATACAGCTCTCACTTCCCTGCCAGCAAAGGATCCTGGTTCTCACATGTACTGGGCAACCTGAAGGGGCAGAGAACCAAACTGAGGTATCACCAGCTGGCTAAAGCCACACCCTCAGCCTGCAGAGTTGCCAATGAGAATACTATTCCTTTGTTTGGGGATTGCACTCTGCAGGTAGGTCATGCATGACTTGGTGACACTCCTGTCTTCCTAAGGATCTGTTCAAGAAGGTGGTGCCCTCTCATTGTCTGGGCTCCCTCTGGTCCCAGCACCACAAGAAGAGCAAGGAACACCTGGCACCATCCATGCCACTGCCACCCAGTTCAATCATGCTGTCAACTGCATCATCACCACCTACCTCAAGGAACAGAACATAAAGGTCCCAGATAGTGCCAGGAGGGTGAAACATTGAATATAGGTGGCGAGGGTATGCTGCCCAAGTGCAGGTCCCCAATCCCTGTTCTGTATCTCACTCTTCCCTTTTAATCAGCCCTCAGGAATGGAGTCTGTGCTCACATCCCCTCCACAGTCCCCAGACCCTCCCTGTCTAGTGGCACAATCCTTACCTTGTATGTCCCAGGAGCAGTGCACTTACTACCTATGTTTCATCTTTAGGTTGAGATAATGTCCTTCTCCCTGTGAGTGTCACTGCTGGGTCCAAGATGTATCTTTGAGGGCTCCCTGATCATTGGCATCTTCCAGGATGTGAGAGGCCAGCTGAGTTGAAGTGATGTTGGAGCAGGAGGGCATCTCAGCTCCTTTCTCTGTTACTTTCACCTTCCCCAGGAGTGCCAAATCCTCAGGAACTTCTCTTGTTCCACACAATATTCTCTGCTCTTCATAGCAACTCAATCCACTGCTTGAAGGAGACCTGGGATAAAGTTTCCAGGTGGGCTTTCCTCTCTCCATAGTAGCCCCCATGGGACCAGAGACCTTTCCAATGGAGGATGGGCATTGTACTTCAGTGACTTGGGCCCTGCTGGAAGGCAGTGCTTCCTGGGCCCAGGACCCATTCTGGGATGGGGCTTTCAGTCTCCATATGATTTGATGGCAGCAGTTCATAGAGAGTTGAGCCAAATGGGAGATTTCCAAGTGTTTGCTACAAAGCCCCACAACACTTTGTCCAATTGAAATAAAAATTGGTTAAAAAACTGTTCAGGTGCCATGGCAGGGGAGTGACAGCTGTGTCACCTGAGAACTCACCTCTCAGTAACCTGTGACCCTGGAATGGTCAGAATCACCTAGTTTCATAACAACTTATCCAGACCTTTAGGTTCCTTTGGGTCCAAAATCACACAGATATGCTCTCTTACTCATCTCCATTTCCCAACTTTTCCATTCCTTCTCCTACCCAAAGGGCCAGCACTTGTGAATTATAAACAATGAAGAACACTTCATTGAGCCGGGACCTGCTGATCCAGGTAAAGTGGAGGCAAAGGATGTGGTCAGGGAAGACATTGGAGCTTCTGGTTTCACAGTGAAAGTTTCTTTGAAAAATTCCAGTCTGATTGTGTCTGGACCAAGAGGAAGAGGGATTTGTCTGGGCATGCACAGCTGTGGAGGAATGGAGGAAGTAGGTCCTGGTCACCAGATGGGGTGGCAGAAGTTGGGCTTTTCCAGGAGATTTTGAACCAGAAGATTTAGCATGTCTACTTCACATGGGGAAGATTCACATCCTGGGGCTTTGTCTGCAGTGACATATGTCCACATGGTATAAGAATTATTTGAGAGACTTATGAATCATGGCACCACATGGAAAACAGAAAAACAGGAGGCAAAATGCAAATGCCTAATGCTGCTGGCAGTCTCTGTCCTACCTGTCCAGTCAGAGATGATACATCAGGAGACCTCTACCTTGGTGAACAAGAGAAAGTTCTCTGCAGGAGGAACTTTCTGAGGAGATATTTGGGGTAGGATCAGCATTTGGTGTAGCCTTGGGCAATGATTGTGGGGCAGAGACTCCAGGGGATGAGGGAGGAGGAGCTGCTCAATCAGGCTTCCAGAGACACTGCTTCCCTCTCTTTCCATGGATCTTCTGGCAGCATTCCTGGCTACATACTGTGAGGGTGGGTTAACAGACATCTGATCACTGGTGGTCGATGGTGAGGTGACTTCATTGTGGACAGAGTTTGACACTGAGATGGTGGAGCCAGTGACTCCTCCAGTTCCCCATGTAGCCATGAGCAAGTTGCTACCCTCTTAGGCCTATGTTTCCTCATCTGGAGATGGAGTGATGACAAACTCTGGGGCCTTCTTCATAAGGGAGAGTTTTAAGAGAGGACAGGAATGTTGGTGAGCTTTCCCATAGCTCTGAGTTGGAGAAGGAGCTGCAGACAGCACCACAACACTAGGATGTAGCTCTGAGTCTTCATTGTTGCAGTTCTTGCCTACACTTTACAGATGAGCCACCAGGTTCAGGGAAGCCAGGCACCTTAACAAGTCACATACCCAGAAGCAGTTGGAGCTGGGATTCACAACTCCAATCAGATCTCATGGCTAATTGCAGCAGCATTTCTGCCAGTTGAGGTGGGCAGCCTGTCCAAGGCCCCAGGTCAGTCTGTAGGGTCAATTAAGTGAGGGGAGGATTTACTCACTGACCTCATTCTCAACCCTGTAAATACTGTACCTCCAAGGATTCCACCATGTAGATGAAGCCAAAGAGAGCCCAACAGATGCAGCTGCAAGAGAGGGTAAGTGTTCCTGAGGCCAGGGCAAGGCAGGGTGGAACTGGCTTCTAAGACTTCAAGGAGGCCCCATTTTCTAGGCAACTACAAGTGATATTTGGGTCATTGGGGCTTGGAGGTCGTGAAGATTCCCAGATGCTCCCAGTGGGATGTCCAGGTGGGGGTATGAGTCAGTCTGGGGAGTTTCCCCACCAGATACCACTATTGTCATACAGGACACTCTTCCCAACCTGGGGACTTTCCTCAGGGAACTGGCCGTGCTGGACTCATCTCTCCAGGACCATCTACATATGAGTGAGCCTGGGGTCATAGTGGGGTATAGTTAGGATCCAGAGGCTTTCTAGAGAGAACCCATTCCAAAGCCCTGACCTCTCAGCACTTGGCACACCTGGTCCATAGGGGCCTCACTGAACCCCTGTGAGCTAGAAGTGTCATATCTACTTTCTAGATGAATAAGCAGATGTTACCCTTCTGTCTGTACAACTGAATAAGTCTCTGGCCTAGCGGGCCATGGTCTCTGCATCAGGTATGGCCTTGGTAGGAGAGTGAGGTTGTCTCCCTCCTTGGCCAGGTAGCATGGGAGATGCTGAGTGGTCTCTTCATCCTGAACCCCTCAGTCTCTCCCTCTGTCATCAGATAGGGTTGAATGGATGGTCCCTTAGCCTCTGCCCCCAGACCCCTACATCTAGAGCCCCAAACCTGAATATTTTGAAGTCCTGGAGTGCTGGCCTGTCCCCTGGTTGGTCCTCCAAGTAGTGTACATGAGAACAGATTAGGGGAGCTGGTAATGGCCTGAGGGACCTCTTCTGATGGAGCTGGGCTGTCTGTCTTCCAGGAGAAAATGATCTATTATGAAAAAAGGAGAAAGGTGAGTAGCTCTGGGCATCAATTCAAAGTAAGTTGTGGGGGTGAAGTCAGAGACCAACCTGTTCAGGACATTCCATTGCTCCATCTGCCTTCTGCTTTTTAAGGGGAGAGTTTGATTCAAAGGGATGAGATAGAACTGCCACACTCATGTGGGGTAGGAAGTGGCATAATGGACCTTTTCCTGGAGGAAGACCTGTGTGACTATTCTTGATGAGAGTGCAGGCAATATGTTGGCTGCATGTGAGCAAAGACCTCAACACTGGCAGCAGTCCCTATCCTGTCCAGCAGGCAAACCGAGGCCTCCTCTCTATCCACTCCTTCCTTCTCATCCCAGGAATACCAAGTCCTTTTGCAGATCCAGGTCCTGCAGTCAAGCTGCAGCTATGACCACCTGGTACCTGATGAAAAATTTAGTTCCTGGTTTAGGATATTGGAGAAGCTGAGCAAGACTGAGACGTAAGTATAGGGCAGAAAGTGGGCAATAGCAAGGTGCACCTTCCCTTTTGCCCAGGTCTGGAGAGCTTGCAGCCAGGGTTCTTGGTCACCATCAGATCTGTGGCCTGGAGACCCTGGGAACTCTGGGACTTCTCCTTCTGATGAGACTCAGAGGGAGACCTGAGTTGTGTCTTCTGGTAGTCTCACAGCAGACATCCACCCTGTAGCTAACATTTGTTTTGTGAACTGGGCCCTCATACCTCTCAACCAGCAACACAGTCCAGGCCAGAAACCTCCCAGATGCTTTCCCAATCCAGGGAAGGCAAGTGTGGCTGCCTGGGGTTCAGTGTTGCTTCTGACTGAGAGGGCTCAGGGAATTGACAGTTTAATGGCAGGGTCCCTGCTCCACTCCTGACCAGCTCCATGACAGGGTCAAGTCTCCCATCATTCTGGGCCTTTTTTCCCCTCAAAGAAAATGTTTGATGCTGAGTGATCTCTCCAGTGGTTGGTGTCCATGGCTCCTGTGGACTGTGCACATGGCAGGGGGTCCAGAGCCCAGAGGGCAGTGGGAACATGAGAGTGTAGATGGGGACATGGTGGAGGATCCAGATGTGCCACCCTTCCTTCCAACCACCAGGGACCCACCATTGATATTCCAGTGTCCATCTCCAGTGTGGCTCCAACCTCAGCAGTGGGGATGCAGTTGCCTCACTCCCCACATGTCCAACATCTCCAAACATGATCAGGAAATCCCCATGTGCCTTGACCCTGAGACCCCTGATGGCCAGGAGAAGGTGGCTTCCCACAACCTCTCCCTAAAGGCCCATCCCCTCCCTGGTCCTCCCTTCACAGTGTCCACAATCCCTTCTTCATCCCACAAAAGGGGTGGAGGAGTTTCATATTAAATGACAGCTTCCTAAAGCCTCCTGGAGACCATCGTCAGCCTGGGGTTTCTTCCAGGCTCTAGAGTTTCTCCTGATTTTGCTGTCTCCCACAATTTGGGGAATTGATTCCCTCCTATCTGCCTGGAGTTATCCAGAGTCACCTTAGGCTCCAACAGTACCCTTCTTCTTCAGCCTGCCCCATTCCTGGTGCCTCTCTGAGCACACCCAGAACCTTGGGCTCTTGGCTGCTCTATAACAAACATGTTGGCCACTCCTGCATCATCCATGTCAGCCTTGACATGGTCAATGGCAAAAATTACAAGAGCATCCTGGTGACCTGGGTAGGCAGCAGTACCTTGGGGCCCCCCACTGGGTCAGGCAGTGAGTGAGGAATGATTGATATGTGCAATCCTTGCCAACTTAGAACTGCCATGCTAATGGGTTGGGAAAGACAGACACTCAATCAGATCTGGAAGAAACAGACTGTGGGTACAAAGGTGGTCAGAGCTGAGGATGGTGGATGGAGGTTTGACACTTCCACCTTGAGGTTATACAGCTTGGGGTGACCTCACTTGGCAGTCCTTGAGAGGAAGGAAGGAGGGAACAACGTGGAAAACCCCAAGCACAGCATGTGCCTAGTCCACATAAGGAGCTGTAAGGAGGCCAGAGGTGAAGGTGTAGTGGCCAGGGGCATGAATGAGGTCAGAGAAGAGATAGGGGCTGAGTCACATTGGGCCATGTGTGGGGCAGACCAGGAAAGCCAGATAGGGGTTGCTGCAGACATTTGGGTGCAGAGAGAAGGGGCTGGCCCAGGGCGGTGGCAGTTAGGGACTTAATCCTGGATAGATCTGATGATCATGCCTCCTGATCCCCCCAGACACACAATGGCTAAGGTGCTGTTAACCACCCACCCGGTGCTGCTCTTCTCTGGCCACCTGGATCTAGGGGAGTTAGCTATGACTTGTATGATCCTTCATCTGAGCCCTGTCTGTGCCTAGAGACTTGGAGTGAGGTCTGTCACCTGCCCCAGCACAGGCCCAACACATAGTAGGCCCATGGGTGTCCAGCTCCTCCTCCTCCCTGAAATCCAGGCTTCTGCTAGATGTCTGTTCTTGGAGTTCACTCATATTGTTATCCTGGATAAGGTTGTTCCAGGGTGAACATGCTGGGGGCAATGAGATGCCTGAGTTGTGAGGAAGGCAGTGACAGAGACCTGTCCAGGCTCTCTACATATATCTTCAACACTCTCCTTTAAGGTGGCTCTCTGTCCTTGGGGCCCTTGAAGACCATAGGAAGTGTACAGGCCAAAAACCTGAAGGAGAGAGCTCAACCCTCATGGGAAGGAGTTGTGAGGCAGATAGCTGTTCTTATAGGAAATGGGACTCAAAGGATTGGAGAAGACCCCAATCATACCATGGAGGTCTTCTTCGGGAGCATAAGAAGTAAGTGAGTCCCCTATTCACCCAACCTTGCCTGAAGTCTTGGAGCACTGTGCTTGGTGCTGACACAGCTTCAAAGGCATTCCAGCTGCTGCTTTTGAGGGAGCTGGTTCCAGGGCCCAAGTTCTGATGGCCTGTCTCTGACACTCTCCAGCTGACCTGCCAAGGTAGGGCTCTGGCTGTGATCTTCAAGGCCATGGAGAAGCACACCCTGAAGAAGGACAGTTAGAGGATTACAATCTGGTGCAATCGATTTCAGATGATTGAACTAAGTCAGGGAGCTCTTTGGAGAGGGCAGCAGGGAGGGGAATGACCCCAGCATCACATTCCAGCCCCCAGGAATAAGACCATCTGCTGCAGAAAATTTGCCAAAAGGGTGGTGGTCAGCACCTTGCACATATCTCCACCTGTCCTGAGGAAGCCCTTAGTGCCTGTAGTGACTTCTCTTCTCCAGCTCCAGCTCCCAGTGTTGTACCCTTCCTGGATGTGACCTAGGCAGTGAGAAACATACTTGAAACCTATCATCCTTGAGGAGTCAGGAAAAAGTTCTTCTCCACTTTGAGAACAAGTTGACAAGCTCCCTTCACAGGGCTTGCTTTGGCCAGGATGTGATGTGTTGTGCATCCATAACCATCATGACTGCTATGAATACAAATAAAAAATATTAAAATCCATGCATGTATGATGATAAAAATAAAATAAAATCAGCATAAACTACTCTGGAGCCTCTGGAGTGCCAAGTCAGTATTCACAGCAGAGACATAATGTGAGGCAGTCTGGGATCTGGGCTCATGGAGCAGTTATTTATTACCTCTGTGCCTGTTTCATATCCCCAGTGGGTGAGGAAAACAGTCAATGTGAGAGCACATAGTATGTCCATGTGCATAAAGGGTAATTTTATTTCCTTTTTGGTGAGCTGATCATGCTCTTTCAAGCATTAACCTTGGGTACCAGTCCTGACTCCCTGGAAATTGTTTTTTAAATATCTTTTCTTCCATCACCACCATGATGAGATGGCCAGGGTGGGCAGGACCATGTCCTAAAGAATAGGAGAACTGAGGCTTAGACAGGTTAAGGACCTAGAAAAAAAGACACATATTCAAAGCAGGAGCAGGAATTCCAGCCTAGCATTGCTTTATGCCAGGCTCTAGGCCAGAGGAAACAAGTGGAAAATACAGATCAGAGATGAAGTCCTTGCTTACTGTGAGGTACCCCAAGGCATGGAGGCCTCCCTGGCTCCATTTCCTAAAGGCATGTCTTTGGCCAGCCATTTCCTGGGCTTCAGGTACCTTTCTACCAAGGAGTGAGAATTCATGAGACATGTCTGCATTCTATAAGTCTTATTCCAACTCCAAGATTGCCATCGGTGAAAGCATCAGGGCATGGGGAGGGGGTTGACCAGATTGGAGGGCCCTCTGATAACTCTAGGCTGAGGTTTTCAGTGGTGGAGTCTGAGTCACTTTTGAACAAGATTCCTTGGGTTCATATCTTCTTGAGTCTTGTCTTTGGGAAAGTGTCAATCAGAGGGGTATTGTGTGGTCCTGAATCTGGATTGATGACTCATGTCTCTGGCTCAGGCTGGCCCTCATGAGGACCTGAAGAGGTGGGGTGGTCTGTGGCCCCTGGTAGCACAGCTGATTGCTCCTTTGCCTATCTCCATCAGAGCTGAAGATCCCTGACAGTGCCAATGTCTTCATTCAGTGGACTCATTAGGAAACTTTCATTTCCTCCTGACCAAACAGACCTTTCCCATGGGGATCAACATTAATAAAGGAGCCCATTCAACCATTCTGTGGAAGAATAAGAAGGGACTAAAGTTCCCAAAGGGCAACTACTAAGAGGTGCTGGTGTCTGCCAACCTCAGGGTCACCCTTCCTGGGTTTAGTTGGTTAGGTGCATTAGTCATCCCCAACCAGAATGTGCCAAGCCAGGTGAGCACTTTTCTCTCAACCAACCATCCTGGGCCTACCTTTGACTTCAGTTTCACCCCTGAACCTCTTTTGCTGCCTGACATGAACGTGCCCTTTGACAGACTTTCCTGGACTCTGGTGGATCACTTGCTGCCTTAGGGGGCATTGCACTCTCACTAGCCCCATGGGTACCCACCCATCATATTCCCATGGGACCTACCCCTGTGTCACAACACTTAGCCTTTTTCAGGCTCGACCAAACACATCTATCATCAGGACCTACCAGGAGTGAATGTTTCCCCACACACCCTCACCCTAGTCCCTCACCCCTGGGGAAGAAGGGAGAGGTTACTTTCACCCAGCCAAAGATTCAATGAGAGAGGAAGCACCCAGCTGGGACCAAGCATGTTGAATCTCAAGCCTCACATGAGCTGCAGGCCATTCCTTCATGGGGTTTATGGGACCACATGAGGCAGGGCTTGTGGGAGGGTATATTTGAGGATATTGAGAGAATTATTGAATTTTTAAAAGCAGTTTTATTGAGATATAGTCACATATCATGCACTCTATCCAAAGTGTATAATCAATGGCTTTTAGTTTAATCACAGTGTTTTATATTCATCACCTCAAAAATTTTTTGAACAATTTTATTACTCCAAAAGGAAAATTAATAGCATTTTAATCCCTCTTCAATACAGGCTCTTTGCATTTAATTGTCATATATCTAGTCCCCTTTAATCTGGAACAGTTTCTCAGCCTTTTCTGTATTTTGTGACCTTGACATTTTTGAAGATTACTGGCCAATTTCTTAAAATATAAAATGTTCTTCATTTTTTATTTGAGTGATTTTTCTTCATGGTTAAATTTGGGTTATGCATTCCTGGCCAGCATCTGATGGAAGAGGAGTTAGGCATTCTCCACGTAATATTCATTAGCTCACTGTCAGTCTGCTCTTTTGGTCATGTTAATTTTGATTGCCTGGCCATGGTTTTGCCCTTATTCTGTACTGTGTGGTGATGCAAATCCATGCTCCTTATCAGGAATGCCATTGTAAGGCAAGAATCATGGAATCCATTATGATGGTTCCAAAGGGGTGATTTTCTAAGTCAACCCCCTCCCTCCACATTGAAAAACATTCTATTGTAAGGAAAATCTCTTTCTGCTATTTATTACCTGTCTAAACAGTAAGAACTCAAAGAGTCTTTTTCCCAATACTGGAAAATGTGCATGCCTCTATTTTTTTTTTCAGCACTTCCTGACTTTTCCGGCACAAGATAAATTCATCTTGTAACTTCCTTGTTCCAACCACCAGCCCTGGGAATCAGCCATTTCTCCAAGTATCCCAGGTTCCTTATAGTGGGAAATAGAAATCAAGACCTGGGTCTATTGTGTGATCACTTCTACTAGGAAGTCCGTTTCTATACTTTCAGTGGACAGATCAGCATCTATTCTAAAATAGGCAAAGGATAATTAACCTTTAGCTGTTAACTTGACTGTGTTTTCAAATTTATTTAAAGCTTCTTCCTTTCAGTTTTTAGTAATGACATGTTGACTAGGACTCCCTAATGCTAGAAATTAAATATTAAGGGTCCTACAGTCAACAAAACTTTGAGATCTTTGAGAAATGAACATGGCAATTGGTGAACTTAGTCTCTTTAATACTAGAGACTGGGAAATTCAAAATCTGCCTGGTTTCTTTCTAGGTACTAGAAGAAGGTCTAATATAATGTGTTTTTCCCCCTTTAATATGAAGGGTGTCAGTCCTGTACTTTTCACAGAAAAGTAGTGCATACATATATTAATTGGACCATTTCCTACATAATTAAGGTGCTTTGCCTCAAACTTTCTTGAGAAGTGTTTTAGACCACAGAGCTCACTGTATTTTTTTTTTTTCACATAGGGGTTATGGTTCATCTATTTTGAAGTTACATAATACAATTTGATTATACAAGAAATGGAAATGGGGCATGGCATTTTAGAGCCAGGAAAGATTAACCATTAATTTATATTTTTCCTTTAGTCTAATATTGGAACTTTTGTTAAAGTAACCTTATCACAAACTGCTTCTGCCAGCTTCTTTGTTTTACATAACTTTGCAGAACATTTTAAGAACTTTTTGGTCAAAATAATGCACACATCATTAAAAAATAAAACTGAAGATACTTAAAATGAAACAAACAAACAAACAAACAAAAACACAGACCCCTGTCCTCATCCTACCCAACTTGTCTCTCTATCCTTTTCCCCAAATAAAATATTGGCTATTTTTTTCTGTGTGTGCTAATTTATTTTGAAAAATTAAATTAGTCAAATTAACATGATATACATTGTTGGGTTTCTTTAGGTCACTTGAGTTTCCCACGTGTTTAGTATGTCTGCCTTGTACTATTAACTTTCCTGTGGTCTTGGTCATATCCACAGAGGAAAAGGCAAGTGTTTTTCCTTG
>JAQZBX010072249.1:0-15120 GCA_029593785.1 Cabassous unicinctus | reverse complement strand
CTAGCTTTTGTTTATGCTAACACTTTCATTAGCAGCCCAATGGTTTATTCATTTAACTGAAGTCTTCTCTTCTCTTTAGAGATATTAAAATTTCAGTTGTGAAGCCTAAAAATGGGTACAAATTACATTTTTTGCTATAGTCTTTAATCCCAACTTTTAAAAAAGCCTTTGCATTATGCTGCTAATGTCCTTTACAAGAAAGTGTCCACCAATTAAACAGGTGTAAAAGAAAAGAGTCAGCATAAGGACAATTTACTGATTTGTAGGAAACGAACATTACCCAATTCAATGTTAGCCGAGACATGGAGGAGTTGATATTTGTTCGTATCAAATATCCCTGGAACTAGAAATAACACTGTTAGTTCCTAATCATATCAAAGGTGATCTAATGTGACTTCTCACACCACCCCCTTTCAAAAATGTAAGTCACATGGGAAAGTCTGTAAAATGCTGAAGGCTCCACTGTGTGAAATGAAAATAAAATCAAAGTTTTTCCGACTTTTGCCAGCCAAGTAACACTGCCAGATGCCAGCTTGTGGCATTTCTATCAGAAGCCCAGCTGGCATGAAAGTGAGTTTTCTAATCCAGCCTGGAGAAACCTCATGCATTCAGAAATTCTTTGCATAACTACAGAAGTCTAAATCAGGCCTAACTTTCCCTGCAGCTATAGAAGGAAGAACGTGAAGCCTCCGAAAGAAGTTGGCACCATTCTGGGAGCCAGATTAACACACCCCAAGAAAGGAATACAGGCTGGACCGCCAAGTTTCAACAGCATTACTCATCGCCACTCCCTCCCACCCCCTGTGCCCATCAAGCCAGAGATCCCAGACCTTCCAGTTAAAAGAATGACAGCTCTGAGGTTGGGAAGATTTACAACTTGTGATTTAAGCATAGTATTAAAGCCAAAGAGGAAAATTCTTTGGAGAGATGGGGTGGGACTGAATTTAAGAGAAAGAATACAGTTCTGTCACCAGGTTTTTCCGCATCCATTTTCTCTTCCTCATTTATCCCATCTGGCCTATAGAGCACCACCAGAATATTTCCCCCAGAATTTCATTATGTGACATCTGCTCAAAAACCTTCAATTGCTCCCCATGGCCTACAGAATAAAGCCCAAATGTCTGTTTGATTCTTCCTTCTTTTCTTCATTAACCACCCCCCAACAGGGAGTGGATGTGGCTCAAGCAGTTGAGCACCTACTTCCCACATGAGAGGTCCTGGGTTTGGTCCCCGGTGCCTCCTAAAAAATGAAAATGAAAACAAACAACAAGTAAACAAATGAAAAAAAAAAATTCAGAAGAGCTGATGTGGCTCCCACATACAAGGTCTCAGGTTCAATCCCTGGCCCCGGTGTCTAAAAAAAAAAAAAAAAACCTCACATTTTAAAATCTAATAATGGGGTTACCTGAATATAGAGTGGTAGGAAATGGGCAGATGGAGGACAGAAATAGAAGTGAGCATAATGTATTAGCTATTGCTGTTAAGGCTGCATAACAAATAGCTCCCAAATATAAATAGTTTACAACAGCAAACATATTTGTCTAGCTTTGGCATCTGCACGACTGCTAGAGCAGCTCTACTTCATACCATACTTTGTCTTCAGGTCTGCTCCACATGTCTCACATTCTGGAATCCGTGGCACCCAGGACAGGATCTTCTTATAGGTGGATGGCAGAGGTGCAAGAGAGCAAGCCAAGCCATGCAAATGCATTTGAAGTTCATGCTTAGACATGGAATCATTACATTTGTCCACATTTCATCGAAGAGAAATTCATGATATAGCTGGTGGGCATGTTGGGACCCCAGCGGCAGAATTGGGGGAGAAGGTAGTAAGCCAGGCAGGCCCTACCAGGGTGAGAGAATGTCACCAGTAGTAAGATTGTCCCTCAGGGAAACCCTGCTCAGCCGGTGCCATCTGCAGCCATTCCATGGAGGGTCACCACTTGCCCGAGCAGGGGCTAAGCACATGCAGTGCTGCAGCCCTGACCTGGTCATTTCTGCCTCTCTGCCCAGATGCACTCAACAGCTTTGCCCTCCCTGACCCGGCCACCTCCCTCTTCTCTCTGAGCTTTGAGAACAACCTCTTCCCCAAGGCCCGTGCAGATGCTGCAGTCTCCACCACACTCTTCGAGCTCTCATGGGTGGTACCCGCAGTCTGCGCCCTGAGCACGCACAGCCTGGCGCCATGACTGATGTGGCTGGGACTTATATGCCTAGCTCCCTAGGAAGCTTTTGGGATGTGCTGCTCAGGCACAACCTGTAGGCTGGATGGGGCTTTCTGGCCATGTGTGGATTTCTGAGTCCCCTGTCATATCCCTGACTTGGAATTGCTGCCACACTATGTGAAACCTACTCAGGAGTAGCTGAAATGTGGCAGCTCCCAGCCAAGTTTGACATCTGTAAAGGTTGGTGGAGTGATCCACTGATGAGTAACTTCTTTGGAAAAGGAGAGGAATCTTGCCTTTTGGCAAAATCGGCCCAGTGTTTACTGAAAGGGCAGGGCCGGGTCCTCAGAGCTCCTCAGAGCAGCAGGGGCTGGGGAGGCAGGAGGGAGGCCGAGGTCCCTGGCCACATAGAAGGGGCTTCAACGGGGGCTCAGAATGGGACCTGGATAGGTGACAGGGGAGCCTGGGTCTGCCTAGTGGCACAGGGCTGTCCTCAGGGAGGAGCGGGGAGGGCACGCCTTCCATTCTTGAAGGGGCAGCCTGCCCCGGATGTATCTCACAGGCCTGAGGGCACTGCCTCTAGAGTCAAGAGGCACAAGTTTTGATCCCAAGCCCATTCCCCAGCTGTGTGACCTGGGACACATCCATCACCTTTCCTGAGTTTATTCTCTACAAAATGAGGGTAATCGGATTTGCCTCCCCCGCCTACCTTGCTCGGTTGCTGTGAGCATGAAATAAGCAGTGAATGGGTGAGTGTTCTACAGGAGCTATCTATACTAGATGCTGTTTCTGATTTCAAAGGTTATCTTTGACATGTGTCATCTTTGGAATATGACCCTTGAGAAGTTCCTGGGCTTACACTTGCCTGGTGCCATTTCGCCTCCTGCCACAACTGGCCATATTTTATTTTCTCCTACAATATGCAGAAACTTCACCCATCCCCATCCCTTGCCCCTGCCCAGAGCTGCAGAGTAAAGAGAAGAGGGAGAGACTCGGGGAACATTTCCAGCTCAGCTCCCATGGGGCCGCCTTGCTCTTTTCTCCTGCTTCCTTCCCCAGTCCCCAATGTGAGGGACCTGAAGTCTTTATTGGAGACACTTGGTGTGTAATGCTGATTCCTAGAGATGCTTTCTCTGGAAATGTCAGATCAGAAGGTTCTCGAAGGGAGGCTTTGAGTCCCTCATTATCTGCTCTGAGAACTTGGCATGTTCCATCCAGAGAGCCATAAGGACGGCAGAAGGCAGTGATTTGGTGGACCCTGGAGCACCAGCTCAAGTCCGGGCAGGCACCCTACAGGGGCACCTTGCCTGTCACCACCCCTTTTGGTCTTTTTGAAGCAGAAACCTACCTGGCCCCATTTGTCTAAGTAGCACCATAATGAGACTTCTACTCTTGCCCTTCACCCACTTCAAGGCCAGATTGGTCAGACATCTATTCCCCCCAAACAATTCTAACTCTAAAAGCATTGGTGAGTGATGCAGATTTTTATGGAGATTTTAATGTTGGGATTGGGAAGAAGGTCACATCCCACACAGAGTGAAAGCCCGCTGCCCATCTGAGTCTGCTTTCCTCTCCCTGCCTCTTCCCACCCCCCTCCCCCACTCACACCCCTGCCTCTCTGGCACATCCCTCACCTTCCTCCCCAGCCACCACCCTCAGGCATTACCAGGACTGTCTCCCCATCTGTCTCCTTCTGTCTTTTCTGCACCCATTTTCATCCTCATTTTCTTCACCAAGCTCAGCAAGCAAAGAACACTCCTTAGCATCTTTAAAAGACAGAGTATACTGTAAATGAAAAATAATTGTTTTCCTTTCATGCTGTCAAGGACATAGAAGAAATGAGAGCATTTGAGCTTCTCCAGTCCCAGGCTCTTGCTTGCCCTGAGATAAAAGGGTGCAGCCTTCTTGGGTTACCATGTGCCCAAAATCCCACCATTCAAGATGTACTGGTGGATATTAAAAGAACCCTATTCAATGTAAAGAGTCCCGGCAGGTATCTCCTTTTAGTGAGCAAACATCTCAGAAAGGGAAGGTTAGAGACCTTAGGTAAGGAGAAACAAAAGGAAGGAGTGTACCGAGGCTGGCTTCGCTCTTTTGCCTAGAGACAGCCTTGTCTCCAACCTTTGGAGGCTCCCATTCGAGACAGTAGCCAGGCCCTGCCCTAAACTTCCCTGCTGTCCCTGCTGCCCCCTCAGCTGGACAGACCACAGAGCTGTCTCAGTGTGGCAACTCTTATGTTCCTATTTCTTGATGTACTTACATCCCGACATTTATTGCCTCTACCACACCCCTGCAGGAGATCTGCCACCACCAACTAAGGGAACAGGGAGATCCGGAAATCCATTCTGTTTTGAAGATGTCAGCATACAGGCGGATCAAAAGTTTAGCCCGGAGGCTGCTGTCAGCTACTCAAGCACATAACTTCATACAGTTTCAGAGATCTGTGGTGCAGAGATCATGGCAGAATAGACAGACGAGAGAGGCCACGTCAAAGGCAAGGGAGGCAGCAGGGAGCCATGGCAAAGCAGAGAGGGTCAGAGAGAGCATGGAGGGAGGAGAAAGGAGAGCGAGCGTGCAGGGGGGTGGGGGGGCGGTGGGCGGAGGCGGAAGGCTTTTGTTTGCCCAGCCCCAGAGCGCTGGGGATGCGTGAGTGACCGCGACCGCGCTGATCAGGAGACCCAGGCTGGCTCAGCCCCTCTGAGAAACTGCAGGACTGCTGGTTCTGACAGACTGGGGAGCCGGCGTATCTATGCAACACCCCTTCCCACTTGGGCGGCACTTGTCATTCCCTGAAAGGTGGGAGGTGCCTAATAAATGCATTCCCTCATTGCAAGAGCAACACCTTGTAGGGCACTTTATGCTTTTGTTTTAGCCCCAACAATTCCATGAAGGCGGCTATTATTTTCTCCACTTGGCAGTTGAATAAACAGACCTAGAAGGCAGCCGGGGAGGTGGCTAGACTTTGAGTGCCCAGCTCCCATTGAAGGCAGGGAATGGCCTTCACATTCAAGGCTGTGAAATGGGGTGAATGGGTCTTTGCTCAATCAGAAATCAGTTGGTATACGAGCCAGGTAGTGTAACGTCGTGCTGCGTGAGTGTGTGTGTGTGTGTTACAGTCTGTGTCCTATTCAAGGGTTAATTGTGCCATTTTTGTTGGAGTTTTCAGACCTGCCATCATTGCTGGCAGATTTTTCCTCTAATACATCCCTAGCTCTCCCTTTTCCTCTTACCTTCATTTCTAATTTTTCTTTATTCATTCATCAAACACCACTGAGTGCGTATCCCACCCCAGCACCAGGCACTCTGCTTCTGTTCCCCACTCCAGCCCCACCCTGACTCTTTGTCGATCATCTTTGCACAGATATTCTCCAGGCTTGGCTGCAGCAGTCCAGGGAAGTGGGCTTTAACCTATGTACCAAAATAATAAAGAAGAGCCCTTTACATGGACATTGGCAGGAGGCAAGGGTCCTGGGCCTCAGGTCTGCCAGGGAGGGGATTCTGCCCCCAGCTGCTCAGCAGCCTGCCTTCTGGGAGGAAATTGCCCGAGTCATTTCCCTGTGTCTCTCCTATTGGGAAATACCTTTTTTAATTTTTTGAAAGGGGAAATATGAAGAATCAATTCTAAAAAGAGTACCAAACAAGTCTTCCTTAAAAAAGAAAAAAAAACTGCACTAACTTATACCTTATTTAGAACTTAGTTCAAGAGAACTGACACTGATGATTTTTCCTAGCTTTTGTATGATTTTAGCATCTAAGCCTCACCAAGGACTTTCCCCTTTTCTGAAATCGCTTTTCTCTTGGGGCCAAGAGCTGTTGTTGCTAACTACCACAGGAAGAATCAGCCCGTTCCCACAGGGAGCCACGGGCTGCTTCCTTGTGGAGGTGGGCAGTCCACCGCCCCAAAACTCCCCATCATAGCCGGTCTGTTTGCTGAGGTCCAGGTCCTGTCAGCTCACCCCTCTACGCCCTGACTGGTTTCGGGACCCCAGACTCACTCCTTGCTCTGATCACGCCTCCTCAGAGCTGCCCAAAAGACCGTCCTAAGGTTCTACTTTCATCAAGTGTTTCTGTCGTTCAAACACCTTCAGTAACTCCCTGCTTCCACCTACAAGTCCAAGTCCAAATACCCAGCAGAATTTTAACTTCCATCATACTCAGGGACTCCGATTAGCCTATCCCTGTGAGTCCTCACCTTCACCTGGGGGATCCCCAGTTCCACAGAGCTTGCAAGGCCCAAGGTTAAGAGCAAGGCTGTGGAGTGGGAGGGAGCCCAGACCCTAATGAGCTGTGTGTCCTAAGTCACTTTGCTGAGCCTTGACTTCCTCATAAATGAAATGTCAATGCCAAGTGCTAGGTACTGTGCCCAGCACAGAAAACACCCATTTGAGAAGGGGCCACTGCTGCTGTTCATTCCTGACCTTCCCCACCCCACCCCCAACTTCACACCATCTAACAGGTGATTATATTCTGTTTTTGTCATTGTCCTCCCACCTGAGTCATGCATATTATTCCTGTCTTCCCAGATAGACTAAACTCTCTGAAGGCAAAGTCCACGCTAATTTCTATGCTTTCTTCTTGAAAGCACCAAGCAAAATTGGGTACATAGGGACAACTTGAGAAATTGTTTAAAAGTTGAAACTACTGCCATATCCAGTTAAAACTGCAAAGCAATTATTGTATGTAAAAAATTCCCCATCATATGTACAGGGAAAAAAGATCAGAGAGAAATGCCTCAAAATGCTTTGATTGTTTTGATAGTGGCATTTATTTCATCTTATTTAACAAACACTTACATAGCATTTACTATGTGCCAAGCACTGAGTTAAGTAATTTACAGATACAAACTCGTTTATTCATCCTTAAAACAATCCTGTGAGGGGAGGTACTATTATTAACCCCATTTTAAAGATGAGGAACCTGAGGTACAGAGAGGTTAAGACAGTGGCTCAAGGTTACACAGCTAATAAGTAGAAGACATGGGATTCAAAAACCAAGCAGTCTGGATCCAGAGTCCGTGATAATAACCAATCTTTGCTACAGGGATAATTCTTCATTTCTTATATTTTTCTGGATAACTGTAATTCTCATACAGCAAAGTGTTACCAAAATGCCTATGCATTGCTTTTATAAAGAAATAAATGCCAAAGTGTATGGGCAAGCTGAGGAAGCCCCAGGGGTCGGATATGAGAGTGAGCTGTCTTAAGAGGCACCTTCAGGTCCTCCTGCCCAGCTCCGGGTCCGGAGGACTCGCTGTGTTCGCCCTTCTGGCCATTTCCCCGCCAGGAGGCAGCATTTGGGCTGTGGCCGCCATCTTTCTTCAGCCTGCTTTGCTGAGGCATGCGGGATCTAGGACGCTGTCCATGGTCTTGGGATGGATTTCCTTGACTGGAGGACTCTAGTTGGACCCCTTATGGGCCTGTATTATAAAGCAAGGACCTGCTGAGAGTGACAGGTGGGATTTCACCACGCTGGGGGTCCCTGAGCAGCTGCACGTCACCAAAGTGCATAGCCCCAAGTGTGGCCAGCTTGGGGTCAACACCATTATGCACCTTTGGGGGAAGGAGTATGGGAGCTGCATTGGTTCACTGGAGCTCTGCTGGCATCTCTTCTTGGGTGAAGGGCTGTCTCTGGCTCAGCCTGAAGTTGGAGAGATTTACTTTTGGCCATCTCCATCTCTCCTCTCAGTGACTCCTTGCCTCTTTCAGCGCCCCCTCACCTTTTCCTTGCCTAGACCCAGATTCCTCAGGAATCGATAGTGTAGATGCTCTTAATCTACTATTCTTCCAAGGAGTAAAAGAAAATTAATCTCAAAGGAATGAGTCTCTAATAGTGAAATTTCAGACCATGGCACCCATGGTAGGAAATCATTTGGCAGGGGGGAAATAATTTCCCCCCATTCCCCTATACACAATCCCCTGAAAGACAGCTGACTGTGATGTTTAAGCACAGCCCAACTCAAAACTCATGTATGGGGATGGAAATTAGAATACTGGTAACCTTTGGAGGAGGGATGGACTGCAAAGAGCAGAGGGAATCTTCTGCAGTGCTGGGAACAGATTTGATCTTGGTCTAGGTCCTGGTTAAATGGATACATGTGCAAAACTTCATGAAGTTGTACACTTAAGGAGCGTGCGCTTTTTTGTATTATGTTATGCCTTGATAAAAATTATTAAGGAGGAAAAAAGAATGGCCCGGTTAGTAGAGAAATATTGGGAAGTCACATGGATTTGTAGTATAACGCAGGGTCAGAAGACAGAAATTCAAGCTCTGCCACTGCCACTTACTGGCAGTGCCCTCTCCAGCAAGCCACTCAACTTATCTGAGCCTCTGATTCCTCCTTTATGAAATGAGACAATAAAAACCAACCACTGTCGCTGCATTGTTGTGAGGCTTAAATAGCACAATGGTTGTGGATCCGCCAAAGACACTTTAAAGCCTTCTCCAAACACGAGCCACTGTCCAGCTGGGGGTGAGTTCTGTCCTCAGAGGTCTGCTGTGGGATGGGCAAAGGCGGCTCCCATCCTCGACCAGCCCCTCCACCTCGCGGTACCCTCCTGGCCCAGGGTTTCTACAGCGCAGAGCCCTGCTCAGCTCAGCTCTCAGGCTCTGGGGCTTTCCTGGCTGCTGCGCTGGTTGAGGTTGGGAGCCCTGCCTGCCAGACTCTTATCTTACTTTGTGTTTGCTCAGCACCCAACCCAGGGCAGCTGGGAGCTGAATAGGAAATCAGATTCCTAATAATGCAGGTTTTTAATTTGGAAAGATCAAGAAAGAAATCCATGTCAGGGCTGCAGCTTGGAGCCATTGGGTAATACCTTATGAGCTTTGGTCCTGGCAGTTCAGTGGTCTCGGGATGGTTTTAGGATGGTTGGGAGCATGTACTCACATGTGTGTGTGTGTGTGTGTGTGTGTGTGTGTGTGTTTGAGATTTCTCTTCTTGGGGAACAGTGTCCTCTAACATTGATTTCCAGTCTCCTATTCGAATCCCCTAAGCCCCATGCTCTTGGGAGCTGTCTTTTGGAGAAACCAGAGAGCTACATTGGCATTTGGGAGGATTCTCGCAGCCACTGAGATTTGCTCTGCTCTCCTGGCATCAGAGGCCCCAAATCTCTCTAAATCTTAAACTTGAATCGAGGCATGCTGGGCTTGCTCCTTTTACAGCTGGCCACACTGTCAGATCCTCCCTGGACCACTTTCCTTCTCTTCCCTCTGGCTCACCACTGGGAGGGAAACACAGGAGCAGCCTTGGGGACTCAGCCCTCCTCTCTGTCTGCCCAGCTGGGGCACTCCCCACATCCAGACTACACCTCCCCTACTGTGCAGGACTCCCCCTGGGTCCCGGTGGCTTCCCCTTGGTTTGGTTAGAGATGTTATTTCACTTGAGCCTCACAACAACCCTACAAAGTAGGCATGGTTATTCTCATTTCACAGAGGAAGATATCAAGACTCAGAGAGCATATGTGACTTGCCTAAGAAGTCCTCAGAGCCGAGGCCAGACTGGACCCCAGATTTCCCTTCTTCCCCCACACCTCCTGGCCAATGATATACCAGCATTGCACAGTCCAGAGGAAATTGCTGGAGAGATTTGAATGGGTAACCCACCTCTGCTCACCTGTTCTGGAAGAAGAGTAGTAATTGTTTGAAGTGGTCTGGCCTTAGGAGAGATTGCATTTCTAACTTGATTCCCTTCCTTTCATGTAATTTCCATGAATAATAAT
Organism: Cabassous unicinctus; assembly: GCA_029593785.1. NCBI lineage: Eukaryota > Metazoa > Chordata > Mammalia > Cingulata > Chlamyphoridae > Cabassous > Cabassous unicinctus. The sequence goes on along the minus strand of JAQZBX010072249.1, from coordinate 5,240 downwards.
GCAACCCTTGCTTCGTTGGACCCTGCCAGCCCGAGGGGAGGTGGAAAGGAAAACAATCCTTGGCTTTAAGCCCTGTGGCGCATTATAGTTTTATATTTGTTTTCTATGGTGTTGTAATAAATTACTGCAAATGTAGTGGCTTAAAACAACACAATTCGTTATCTTGCTGTTCTGGGGGTAGGAAGTCTGCCGTGGGTCTCACTGGCCACAGTCAAGGTGTTGGCAGGGCTGCCCTCGGCTTCCTTGCCTTCTCCGTCTTCTCGTGGCCACCCACATTCCTTGGCTCATGGCCCCTTTCTCCACGTTCAAAGCCAGCAAAGCTGTATCCCTCTGGCTCTGTCTGACCATAGCAGGGAGCAGTTCTCCGCTTTGAAGGATTTGTGTGATGAGATTAGGCCCCCATGGATAAACCAAGAGAATCTCTCCTTCTCAAAATTCTTAATTACATCTGCAAAGTCCCTTTTGCCATAGAGATGATAGATTCACAGGTTCTGGGGGTTAGGATGTGGACCTGTTTGGGGGGGATTATTCTGGCTACGTCAGGCATGACTGCTGAGACCCCAGAGAACTCCAAGTCTCCCGTTTCTCTGGCCAGGATTCCCCTTAGTGCACTGATTCTTCAATAATGAACATAGGGTTTATCCAGTGCCCTTGATCGGCATCTTTGCCTTGAACTATGAGCTCCACCAGTGCTCTCTTGGGCCTTGCCCACTGCCCCCAATGTGCTTCTCCCTGGGACAGGGCTCAGCACTCCTCGATACCACTGCTACAGCCCCACTGGGGTCCCACAGGCCCCTCTCTTAGGGAACTGGACATGAGCTTCCTGACAAGGGGCATGGAGGAGGACTTCCAGAGAGGCCCACATAGCATTCTACCCCAAAGTGCCTGCCCACCTGTGAAGCCACACCACTGAGACCCCTCAGTTCTCACCCCTACAAGGTGAGGTTCCCACCCTCATAACACTCAACCTGAGATGCCAGGGGTGGCTTTAGTCCCTCCCCGTAGTTGAAAGTCTTAAACAGACACCCTAAAACCCAGCCATCAGTACCAAAGTTTGCTCCGTGGGCCCAGCTTCTTCTATCTCAGCTGTCGGCTGGCAGAGGGCTCATCTCGCAGGGCTTCCCACATCAGTCTGGCATAGGGCTTGTTTCTTTCCAGGCTTTATCAGCAGCTCAGCTTCTCTCTTCTCTTCAGCTGTGAACTATCCGGCAAATGGCTCATCTCTCTTCCCGGGGCTTTAGCTGTTTGAGCCTTCTTCTTTCTGTCACATGGCAGGACTGAAATGACCAAGTTCTCTCTCCTTCCTGTGCCTTCTTCTTGTGTACCTGTTTACATCAGCCCACCAAGGGGGCAGGGACTCAATCCTGAGTCGCACCCTATTGACATGGTCGAATCAAAGCCCTAATCTTAACAGGTAATTTAATCAAGACACATCAGCTGAATCTAATGCATTCAAAGGGCATCACACCCAGAGGAAGAGATTAGTTTACAAACGTAATTGCTCTTTTGGGGATTCATAAATAATCTCAAACGGCCACACACGCCTTATCTATGGAAGAGAGAACTATTTCTGCAGATAGCGACAGCTCATAATATTCTCAACATTCCTTCCACTCATGAAATATGTTTTGAGCATTGTGTTAGGCTGAAGACACCAAGATGACTCAAGCATCATCCCTGCACTGGAGAGCCTCAGCATCTGGCAGCAGACCCAGATGTAGAAACAAATGCTTGCATTCTCCTGTAATTAAAGGCTGTAAGGAGGCACACAGCAGGTGCCACGGAGGACGCAGGAGGAAGCTGTTACCCTTGCTCTCCAGAGTCACAGGGAAGCTTTCCCGAGGAGGGGGTGTGGGGTGGTCACCTGATGGAGAAAATGGGGAAGGGCATTTGGGGCAGAGGGGAGTCCACAGGCAAAGTCACAGAAGGGTGAGAGGTAGGGAGCTCAGGAGCTGTGGGGGTGGCAAGCAGCTGGACCCAGGTGCGGGGAGGTGGAGGTGAGGGAGTCCAGCAGGTGGAGGTGGCGGTGACAGGCCTCACGGCCGTTGTGAGGAGTGGGGGTTTTATTCTGCAGGCTCATGCAGGCAGGTGGCCTAGTGAGACCGACACCTTAGAGAGTCTATTCCGCCTGCAGGAAGGAAGCTGGGCTAGAGGTGGGGAGACCATCCAGGAGGCTCCTGCAATTGTCCCAGGACAGGCAGTGGTGCGGAGCTCTGGCAGCCACCGTGCCGACGGGGAGGAGGGCTGCTGGGCAGGCGTTCCCAGCATCAGACTTTGCAGTGAAGGTGACCAGGCAGGAAGTCCATCAGGAAGTACGTGCAGGCTCAACTCTGGAGGGAGGGAGGAGAAGGAAGCAGAATTAGGCAGAGGAAGAGGATGGACTGCGACAGTCTCCACAAAGGCTCCAGCGAGCTCATGGGGAGCCCTGACGGGGCAAGGGGACCAAATCGAACCCCTCTGGCTTTCACTATTCCCTTAATAACACCCTGAAGGGCTGACCTGAGGCTTATTGGTCATTTATGTGAGCTGCCTGGCAGCTGTGACTATGACTAAAATGTGGGCCCTAAGGTGAAGGGAGGGGTGGCGAATGACTCAGAGGACTGACTGGACAGAGGAAACCAGGGAGACGCCGATGGGCTGGGAGGATGGGATCCAACATTTCTCTGGAGCACAGGGAAGTCAGGGTACCGGGGCAGTAAGGACGGGCCCAGCTCTGCAGCCCTCACCAGTAACCCTGACATCTGAAAGAAGGGTCTACCTCCAAAGCAGTCAACTCTCTAGGCAAGGTTATATGAGAAGAACCACCAGGTACCTTGCTGGACAAAGCTTGTTCTGCTTCTTTTCCTTCAGGATGCTGGGGAAGCCCAGCTGGGCTGTGAGCAGGTTGAGGTCAGGGATCTTCACTTTCATTTATGATGTTCATTCATTCAAGAGATATTTAATGAGCCTACCATGTGCCGAGTGCTGGGCTAGGTGCTGGGGATACAGGCATGAACAAACAAATCTGGTCTCAACCCTCAATGAATAAAGGAATGAACGAACAATACAGCCTTATCATTATGAATAAATTGTTGTTAATACATTTTGTTATTAATATAGTCATTATTCAGTCAAATAAATCAACAAACGTTTATTGGCAACCTCAGCTCTTCACTGTGGATACATAGTGAGCAAAACAGACAAAAGTCTCTGCCCTCATGGAGCTTACTTCTCAGTGATTATGATAGATAACATTCCTTTTTCACAGCAACAACAAGGCATTCATTTACAGGACTTGTACATTTAAAACAAACAAACAAAAACCAAGACCAGGAGTCCCTGGCTGAGACCCGGAGTGGGAGTAGGGCGGTGGCCCCGCTGACCCTCGCTAGTGCGTGTGTGTGTCTGTCCAGGGAGACATGGAGAACTATCTGGCGGCTGCAGTGCTGAACGGGGTGAACCGACTTACCCTGCAGCGCTCGGCTAGGCTGGGTCAAGAAGTGCTGGAGCAGGCCAAGAGGAGGGCGGTGGACTGGCACTCGCAGGAGCTCCCCAGAGGCAGCATGGGGGTCCTTGCCTGGGAGCGGCAGGACCAGGAAAGACGGCCAGAACTCCATCCCCAGCGCCTTTTCCCGGGAGAGAGAGAAGAAAGACACCCAACCCTGAGTGCTTCCTTCAGGACAATGGCTGAATTCATGGACTATACTTCAAGTCAGTGTGGGAAATATTATTCATCTGTGCCAGAAGAAGGAGGGACAACCCATGTCTATCGTTATCATAGAGGAAAGTCAGAGCTGCACTTATGCTCGGAAAGAGGGAATGGTCAGAGAAAAGACACATCCCTTGGTCTTGGAGGCATCTATCAAGCATCAGAGTATGACCTAGAGGCATCTCAACCTGATGAAAACATCTCTAAGGACCTCTACATAGAAGTATATCCAGGGACCTATTCTGTCACTGTGGGTTCAAATGACTTAACCAAGAGGACTCATGTGGTAGCGGTTGACTCTGGACAAAGCGTGGACTTGGTCTTCCCTGTATGATGTTGACCTTCACCTGGACTGCACATCAACCTTTTTTTTTTTTTTCTTTCAAGTAGCCAGTAGATGGCCTTCATGTGATTATTTCATTATTCACCCATTAATTCTGCTTTCAATGCTGACGATAGAGGTTCAGCCTTCCTGGGAATTGGAGTTGGTCTCTCTCAGTGCCGATTTTAACTTGAGAGTGTAGAGTGTAGAAGTTGTTCCTCTCCTCTCCCCCCACCCCCCCGGGTCTCCTTTTGACTGAAAGTAATAATGTAGTAATATTGAGTGGTTTTTAGTGCTTTCTTTCCAAATGAAGATTAATTATGATAATAAAGGGAGAGATTCGGAAATGAAGAGAATTCATATTTTATTGGTATTAAGCAGTGAAATAGAATGTAGCTCATGTACACCTGTAGGCTTTATGAAAAGAGGGCAAAGAGGCCGTGGGCACATTCACCGGCAGCTGCCGGGCCTTTGGCTGCTGTGGAAGGACATCCCCAGCCGCCTTTCACTGGCCATCCGGGGCAGGACTGCCCACACCCCTTGTGCGCCTTACAGCAAAGTGCCTTCTTGTAGCCCCTCTGCAGGGAGGTCTTAGTGGGGTGAAGATGCTGCTGCTTATTCAGCTACCACCTGTGGCCTGTGCCACCTCCTCTTGGAGGAGGCCTTGTCAGCCACTCTTAACTCCATTACTATTCTTTTGCCATCACTAGTCTTTAGCTTCCTATAAAGAACAAGAAGTCCTGAGAGTCTTATGTTTGACAGTATTTTTAAGGCTAAAAAGTCAATTATTTTAAAAAGGCATCATTGTGTCTCAAACTTTTTTTTTTTTTAAAGCTACCATACAAACAGTATTGCTGCATTCTCCAGTGTAGTTGCCTGGTGAGTCATCTCGACTGTAACAAATCTTTCCTCAGGAAAAATGCCAGCATTTTATATGTTGAAAACGAAGTTATAAATAGAGCTATATTAGTATCCCCAGTGAGGAAAAGACTCCTGTGGCCCTAGGACCTAGTAAGACAGACCCATGCCCATCACCATGGGCGTAGAGGGTCATTTAAATGGGGCTGAACTTTGGGTTCTCTAAGTCTTCTGAAATTGTGTGTAAAATTGAAGGTATGTGCATTTTTCTGAGAAGCAGGACCATGAGTTTTATCTTTCTCAAAGGGGTTGTGACCCAAAAGGTCTAAGAACCACACAGAGAGTGTCCCTAGGAAGCCCTTCTCACCGTTC
>JAQZBX010072248.1:0-15103 GCA_029593785.1 Cabassous unicinctus | reverse complement strand
TTTCACTAAGTCCTATTTGGACCCTCTTCTAACTTTTATCAATATTACTATTATCCTTCTTCCTTTCTCACGTCTTTCGATTCCTCTGGCACTAATTTTTTGCCTTCAAGGTAACATAGAAAGAAGCAAGGAAACAAAATAAGAAGAAAAAGTGTCAAAGAGAAGACTTAACACACACACAGAACTACCAACTAAATAAAACTCTACAGGAGAGAGAGAAGTTAATCAACTGAATAAACCCAGCAAGATAAAATGATGACTAGATGGCAACAAAAAATTACAAACCACACTGAGAAACAGGAAGACATGGACCACTCCAATGAGCAAACTAAAAGCCAGGAATATATGCAGAACATCGAACAACTAATCAAAGATCCCCAAACAAATATCATGAACCAACTTAATGAAGTGAAGGAAGAGATTAAGGATGTAAAGAAGACACTGGGAGAACATATTGAAGAAATTGTAAACATACACAAAAAGATAACAGATATGATGGTGATCAATGGCACAATCCAAGAAATCAAAAAGATGCTGGATTCACATAACAGCAGATTGGAACAGGCAGAAGAAAGAATTAGTGATGTGGAAGACAATACATCTGAAATCAAACAGATAGTAGAACAGATAGACAAAAAAATAGAAAAAATCCAGCAGGGACTCAGGGATTTAATTGACAACACAAAATGCACAAACATACGCATTATGGGCATCCCAAAAGGAGAAGAGAAGGGAAAGGGAACAGAAGGAGCATTGAAGGAAATAATGGCTGAAAACTTCCCAACCCTATTGAGAGAGATGGATGTGCAGACCCAGGAAGCACAGCGCACCCCAAACAGTATAAATCCCAACAGGCCAACTCCAAGACATATACTTGTCAAAATGTCCAATGCTCAAGACAATGAGAAAATACTCAAGGCAGCAAGAGAAAACAGAACCATCACATACAAGGGAAGCACAATAAGATTAAGTGCTGATTTCTCATCTGAAACCATGGAGCAAAGAAGACAGTGGTATGACATAGCCAAAGTACTAAAAGAAAAAAAATTCCAACCACAAATTCTCTATCCAGCAAAACTGGGATTAAAAAATGATGGAGACTTCAAAATATTCACAGATAAACAGAAATTAAGAAAGTATGTCAATAAGAAACTGGCACTTCAAGAAATACTAAAGGAAATTCTACAAGTTGAAAGGAAAAATCAAGGGAGAGAGAGTTGGAGGAGAGTTTAAAAACATCTAAAAAAAAAAAAAAACAGAAACAAAACAACATATGACATACATTAATCCAAAGAAAATATCGCTGAAGTAAGAAATTCGTTGCGAGTAATAACACTGAATGTTAATGGATTAAATTCACCACTCAAGAGACACAGATTGGCAGAATGGATAAAGAAATATGATCCATCTATATGCTGTCTACAAGAAACCCATCTTTGACCCCGGGATTCAAGGAGCCTGAAAGTAAATACTGGAAAACAATTTTACAAGCTAACAATAGCCAAAAAAGGGCAGGAGTAGCTATTCTAATATCAGACAAAATAGACTTTAAATGCAAAACTATTGTAAGAGACAAAGATGGACACTATATATTAGTAAAAGGGGTAATCTCTCAAGAAGACACAACAAACATAAACATTTACACACCTAATTGGGGTGCTTCAAAATATGTGAGGCAAACTCTGGAAAAACTAAGTGGAGAAATAAATGCCTCTACAATTATAGCAGGGGATTTAATACACCATTATCATCATTAGACAGAGCATCTAGACAGAGAATCAACAAAGAAACAAAGACTCTCAACAATACATTAGAGAACCTGGACTTAATAGACATATACAAAACAATACATCCAAATACAGTAGGATTTACTTTCTTCTTGAGTGCACATGGATCATACTCCAAAATAGACCACATGCTAGGCTACAGAACAACTCTCAATGAATTCAGAAAGATTGAGATTATACAAAGTAATTACTCTGACCACAATGGAATGAAATTGGAAATTACTAAGGGCCAGAGAAACAGGTTAGGCACAAGGATATGGAAGTTAAACAACACACTTAGACAAACAGTGGGTCAAGGAGGAAATCTCAAAAGAAATCAGTAACTACCTGGAAACTAATGAAAATGACAACACAACATCTCAGAACCTATGCGATGCAGCGAAAGGTGTCCTGAGAGGGAAGTTCATAGACATAAATACATATATTAAAAAAGAAGAAAGAGCTAAAATTGAAGACCTAACTGCACACTTCGAGGAACTGGATAAACAACAACAAACTAAACCTAAAGGAAGTAGAAAGAAGGAAATTACAAAGATTAGAGCAGAACTAAATGAAATAGAGAATAAGAAAGCACTAGAAAAAAATAAACAAAATGAAAAGCTGGTTCTTTGAGAATATCAGTAAAATTGACAAACCCTTAGCCAGACTAACAAAAAAATAGAGAGAACAGATGCAATCACACAAAATAAGGAATGAGCAAGGGGATATCACTACTGACCCCACAGAAATAAAGAGCATCATAAGAGGATACTTTGAAAAATTATATGCCAACAAGAATGATAATTTAGAGGAAATGGACAAGTTTCTAGAAATGCACAAACAGCCTACATTGATGAAAGAAGAAATTGATGAACTCAACAGTCCAATTACAGGTAAAGAGATAGACTCAGTGATCAAAAACCTCCCAACTAAGAAGAGCCCAGGACAAGATGGCTTCACAGCTGCATTCTACCAAACATTCCAGAAAGAGTTAACACCAATTCTACTTAAGCTCTTCCAAAAAATAGAATTAGAAGGAATATTGCCTAACTCATTCTACAATGCCAACATTACCCTCATACCAAAACCAAACAAAGATACCACTAGAAAGGAAGAATAGGTGTAATATGTGGGCATTTCAAAACGTTGGATTTGTCCTGCTTGATATTGCAGTGATGGCTGCAGGCCATCTTTTGTATCTTTTGTCATAACTTACCTGACTGTGTGGGATAGAGTGTAAACTATGATGAAAACTGTAGTCCATGTTTAGTAGTAATTCTTCAATATAAGTTAATCAATTGAAGCAAATGTACCACATTATTGAAGGATTTTGTCAGTGTGGGAAATTATGGGAGTTGGAGGGAATAGGGCATATGAGAAAATCTTATAATTTTATGTAACATTTATGTAATCTAAAGCTTCTTTAAAAATAAGAATAATTGAATGTTGATTATGGATAGTAAGAAGACACTGAACAAGAAGAATTTTAAAGTTTACAAATAAAGTAACATCTCTTACTTTTCTTCAATACAACACTCTCATTTTTGGATAGAATAACTGGACAAAGTATCAATAAGGAAACAGAACATGAATAATATGGTAAATGAAGTAGACCTTACAGACATATATAGGACATTGCATCAAAAAACAACAGGATATACATTTTTTTCAAGTCTCATGTTTCTTTCTCCAGTATAGACTGTATGTTGGGCCACAATACAAGTCTAAATATATTTTAAAAAATGGAAACTATGCAAAACACAATCTATGATCATAATGGAATGAAGCTGGAAATCAACAGCAGGTAGAGAAAGGGAAAACTCACACATATATGGAAGATAAGCAAAAGGGTTTAGGAATAGTGCATATACCATGGAATTTAAATTGGAAAAAATCAAACATGACTGCTACAAGTTTGGGATAATAAACTTAAGCCCCATGGTAACCTCAAATAAAATATATGAAAAATATATACAAAAAGAAATGAAAAGAGACTGAACATTGTATACTACACAAATCAAATACATAATAAATATGAGATTAGGCATTAGTAGAATAATTGAGGATAAAAAATGTATGACTTTAAAAGAACAAATAGAAAAATGGGGAGAAAATTCCTGCATTATCAGTAATACCTTAAGTGTAAATGGCTTAAACTCTCCTTCAAACTGCAGAGATTAGTGACATGAACAAAAAAGTATAACCCAAATATATAATCTTTACAAATATTCACCCTAAATTCAAAGACAAGTAATTTAAAAGTGAAAAGTTTGAAAAAATATTCCATGCAAATATTATTAAAAGAGAGATGGAGTAGCTACATTAATATCAGGTAAAATAGACTTTAAGTCAAAACTGATTGAAGGACAAAGAAGAAGAGTATTTACTGATAAAGAATCAATTGAATAAGAAGATATAATAATTATAAATATATTAATCTGTGGTAGTTTGAGATTGTATGTACCCCCAGAAGATCATGTTCTTAAACCTGGTCCATTCCCATGGGTGTGAACTTATTGTAGGTGGGACTATGTAATAAGATTACTTCAGTAAGGCATGACTGGAATCCTTTATAAACAGGATGGATATACAGAGAAAAAAGTCCATAGATGTAAAAAGCAATCCCCAGAAGCTAAGAGAGATGTCCTGAAGGCCAGTCTGAAAATCAGTAGAGTGCAGAGGCACAGACAGAAGAATACACAAAAGCTCAGAAAGAAAGCTACAGATGGAGCTCCCAGAAGCTGAAAGCAATGGAGCCTATAGAGGAAGGCAGAGTCAAGCAGACGCCACCATTGTGCCCTGCCATGTGACAAGAGTTCAGGATCACTGGTGACCAAACTTTGGGGAAGATAAAATAGGAAGCATCTTCAGGACCTTGTGTTAGGCAATGGTTTCTTAGGCTTTACACCTAAGGCACAAGGAACAAAACAAAAAAAATAGACACGAGTCTATATAAAAATTAAAAGCTTTTGTGCCTCAAAGTAAGTTATCATAAATGTAAAATGTCAACCTACACAATGGGTGAATATATTTGGAAACCACATATGTGATAATAGTTTATTATCAAGCATATATGAAGAAATCTTTCAACTCAACAATTAAAAGAAAATATACCAATTTTTTTAAATGTGCAAGGCATGGATATACATCTCTCCAAAGATACGTAAATGGTCAAAAAAACTCATGAAAAGATGCTCAACATCATTAGCCATGAAGGAAATGCAAATCAAAACCACAATGAAATATCATTTCCCACCTGCTAGAATGACTATTAAAAAAAACAGAAAACTACAAATGTTGAAGAGGCTTGTTTGTGAGAGTGTGAAATGGAAGAGCCACTATGGTTGATAGTTTGCTGGTATCTCAGAAAGTTAAGTATAGAATTACCATATGACCCAGGAATCCCACTTCAAGGTATATTTTCAGAAAAACTGAAAGCAAAGACTTGAGCAAATGTTTACACACCTCTGTTCACAGCAGTATTATTCAAAACTGCTAAAAGATGTAAGCAACCAAGTATACATCAACTGATTTATGGATAAATGAAATGTGGTATATACATACAATGGAGTATTATTCAACTGTTGAAATATGTTCTGATACATGTGACAACATGGATGAACCTGAAGATATCCTCCTGAATGAAATTTGCCAGATACAAAAAGGACAAATACTGTATGATCTCACTGATTCAAAACAATTAGAATAAGCAAACTCATAGAGTCAGAATCTAGAATATAAGTTACCATGAGATGAGGTGGTGTAGGGAATGGGGAGTTAAGGATTAAAACATAAAGTGTTCCTATTTGAAATGATGGAAATGTTTTGATAATGGATGGTGGTGATGGTAGCACCACATTGTAAACATAATGAACAGCACTGAAATATGTATCTGAATGTGAATAAAAGGGGAAATGTTAGGTTGTATATATGGCACTAGAATAAAAACTTTTTAAAAATATCGATGCAACTTCACTACACAAACAGTGCACCATAAGTTAAACCTTGGACTATAGCTAATAGTACAATCATAAAAAATTTGATTTCATCAATTGTAACAAATGTAATAGTGTGGTATAGAGAATCCCTGTATTTTATGCATGATTTTTCTGTAAACCTACTTCAACTTCTCTAACAGAAAAAGTAAAAAGGGAAAAACTGAGTCAAATGTAGCTGATGGAGTAAATTAGATAGGGATAAGATGGATCTTTTTGGAGTAATGAATATGAGTTAAAACTGGGTTGTGGTATGTGAATATTCTCACTGTCCTGATTGTGTGATAATCAGGGTAGGCTAAACATTCACTATATTAGAAACCATTCATGTGTCCACAGGCCTAATTTTTCTCCCTAGGTCTGGTTTTTAGAATGTTGGTGATAAACCAAGCCTGATTTATTATATGACCATCCTGTATGAGAAATGACTGTAACTCTGGGTATCTTTGGTCAACCTTAAGAGATATAGCAGGGGGGTGGATGTGGCTCAAATGGTTGGGCATCCATCTTCCATATGGTGGGACCTGAGTTTGATCCCAGGACCTCTTCACAAAAATTTTAAAAAAGAAAAATATAGAAGGCATGCAGGCCTCCAGGCTCTGTGTGCAGGTGTGCCATCAGGCCCTGCAAGTGAGTGAGTTCTCTAGTCCCTGTGAGTGGGTGTGCCATCAGGCCCCACATGTGGGTGCACCATCAGGCCCCTTGCATGGGTGTGCTGCCAGGCCCCATGAGCAGGTGTGCCTCCCAGGCCCCATGCATGGGTGCACCATCAGGCCCTGTGAGTGGGTGTACCATGAGGCCCCATTCTTGGGTGCACTGCCAGGCCCCACAAGCAGGTGAGCCCCCCAGGCCACACATGTGGGTGTGCCATTGGGCCCCATGAGCAGGTGCACCACCAGGTCCTGTGTGTGGGTGTACCGCCAGGCCCTGCAAGTAGGTGAGTCCCCCAGGCTCCACCTGAGTGGGTGTGCTGTCAGGCCCCATGAGTGGCTGTGCCGCTGGGCCCTGCTGAGCCACACAGCAATATGATGTTGTAACAAGAGAGTGACACAAGGGAGAGCCAAGGTGAGATGCACTGTAAATCCAGGAACAAAGTTGGTGCAGGTGGTAGGTGGCCTTTTTCCCACATTGAAGTTCCCAAGGATCAAATCCCGTGAAGACAGGAGAAGGATGAGAAGAGAGGACAGGAAACAAACACAGAGAATTGCCCAGCAAATGGACACAAAAACAGCAATAATGAGGGAGGGTAAAAATGGATAAAAGTAAATAAATAAATAAAATAATAGGGTGGTTGGGGCAACAGTACAGCAGATGTAGGGTATGGACTACAGTTAGCATTGTAGTAGTGTTTTGATGATATTCTTTCATAATTTCTAACAAATGTTTCACAACAATATAAGGTATTGGTGGTGGGGTGCTGTATGGGAGCCCTGTATGATGTTATGCATGTTTGTTTTGAAAGTTCACAACTTTCACTATACACTTATTGTTTATGTATGTTCATGTATGAATGATATACTTCAATAAAATTTTAAAAAATTGGGTTGTGGTGATGGTTTGTTAACTCTGCAGATTTATTTTTTTAAATCAATGAATTGTATTTTAAAAAACAGGTGAACTTTACTTAATATAAATGACACTGAATAGTTAAAAAAAAATAACTTCACACATACCTACCATGTGATCAAGCTTTAATACTATTAATACCTAAGAATTCACAAAGGGGAACTGAAAACACCTGTTTATAATGACTTGTACATGAATAGCCATGATATATTTACTCAAAATACCCCAAATTTTTAATGTCCAACAAGAGGAAAATGGAAAGCATTTTGTGAAATAATTCAAAAATGTCAATGGCAATGATTAAAACAGAGGAATTAGCCAATTGACCAAAATGGCAGTATGAGATGCTCCAGCAGAATTTTTGAACAACTAACAAACTCTATCAGTTATCTTCCTCAGACCTACAGAAAAGAGTTACAGGGACACAGTAGCTGGGCAAGCTTTGAATTAAGAAAACACAACTTTAATATTGTAGGAAAAGATTCCAACACCCTGGCTGGCTCCTCCTCAACCACTTTCCAGAATAGTATGGAATCAGCCTCCACTCTTAGCCCAGATTTCTTGCACATTCCAGAGGGAGTACAGTAACCCCTACATGCACTCTGGGGTGTATGCATGCCGGTGACTATCAAGTAGTAGCCTGAAATACTGAACCAGAACACTTTTCTTTGGCTTGCCATCCAGTACTTGTCCTTGGCACAGAAGCAACTTCCAGAGGGCTTAATCAGCATAAGACTCAATTAAATCAAAGTGGCCTGGGGTTACAGGATTTAAAGCACATAGGATGAAAAGAAAATTGAGAGGAACATTCAGATCCCTGAAAAAGGGCTATTCCTACAGCAAAGGAGCACAGGCCCAAGATAAGAAGTATGCTTGGAAAGACTGGAGAGGACCCTGGGCTTTTGCCTTAGGCTGAACTTCTGGGTAGGAGGGCTAAATTCTGAAGGAGAGCACCAACGATCACAAAGCCAATTTGCAGTGAAATATGTTCTTTGCATTGCTTTCTTTGCTTTTTGTTACATCCTAGCATTCAAGGAGCAATTAACTCCATAGTTAATACACAAAAATATTAAAGTATACAATGTGCAACAAAAATTACAAAACAAAGAAAAAGGAAATGGCCATTCCAAATGAAGAAAGTAAAACATCAGAAACAATCAATGAAGAATACCAGATTTTGGACATACCAAAGACTTTAAAAATGATCTTAAATATACTCAAAGAGCTAAAGTAATACAAAGAGGAAAAAATTAAAGAATATCAGGAAAATTGAGTTTAAACAAAATGAGAATATAATAAAAACATAGAAATTATCAAAAGGAACCAAATAGAGCTGAAGACCAAATAACTGAAATTAAATATTCCCTAGAATGTTTCAGTCTCAGATTTTAAGTGGTACTGGAAAGAATCAACAAACTAGAAAGCAAAACAATTGAAATTATTCAGGCTAAGGAGAAAGAAAAATGAAGAGAAGTGAACAAAGCCTAAGAAACCTCTGGGATACCATCAAGTATACCAATACACACATTATGGGAATTCCATAAGGAGAGGAAAGAGAAGAAAGGTCGGTTGGATATTTAAAGAATAATGGCAGAAAACACCCTAGATTTATTGGAAAATCTGAATACTCATGCTTAAGAAATCCAGCAAATACCATGAAGGATAAATTCAAAGAGACCCATAACCAAACCCATTGTAATCAAAGTGTCATATGTCAAAGAAAAAAGAGAATATTGAAAGTTGCCAGAGAGAAGCAGTGCATCATGTAAAAGTGTGCCCCAATAAGATTTAATATCTTTTTAAAAATCATAAACAATGGAAGCAAGAAGACAGGGGAATAAATATTTATACAGTGCTAAAAGAAAATAATTAACAGACAAGAATTTTATATCCAGAGAAACTCTCTTTCAAAACACAGAGGAGATATTAAGACATTCCCAGATAAACAAAAGCTAGACTGCCTATAAACAATGCTAAAGGGAATTGTTCAGACTGAAAGGAAAGACCACTAGACAGATAATCAAAGTGGTATAAAGAAATAAAGATCTCCATTAAAGGTAAACACCTGGGTAATTATAAACTGCCATACTAATGTATTGATTTTTGGTATGTAACTCCACATACAGGATACACAAGACAAATGCATTTAAGTAATGATAACTGTATGGTTCTGGACCCACAAGGTATAAAGATGTAATTTGTGAAAAGAATTCCATTAAAAAGCTGGGATGGAGGAGTATTGTATGATACAAAATTAATTTGGTATCAAATCTAAAGTGATTTATGGATTTGGTGTGTTAAGTCCCGTGATAACTGCAAGGAAAATATAAGAAAAAGATGCAAACTGGAAATGAGAATGGACTCTAAATGGTTCAATAGAAAAGATAAACTGAATATAAAAGGAAGTGGTAATGAAAGAATGGAGAAACAAAAAATGGTATGATACGTACAAAAACAAAATAGCAAAATTATTTTTTGAAAATCTCTTTCTATTTTGAAATCTATTATTATCTGAAGTTACTTTTAAAGTAAGTGGTTTAAATTCTCCAGTAAAAAGGCAGAATAGATTAAAACACATGACCCAACTATATACTGTTTATAAGAAACTCACTTTTAACTCAAAGACACAAGTAGGGTAAAATGAAAGGATGCAAAAAATACTCCATTAGAAATAAATTTAAATATTTTTAAAAAATACTCCATGAATATAGTAATGAAAACAGAGCAGAGATCATTAAATTATCATTAGACAAAGCAAATTAAAATATTTTTAGAAAGAACAAGGAAGAACGTCAAATATAAAAATATATGCACAAAACTCCAGAACCCCAAATCATTTAAGCAAGCATTCACAAATTTGATGGGAGTAATAGCTGATTCTATATTAATAGTAGGAGATTTCAATATACCACTTTCAGTAATGAACATCTAGGCTGATGACCAATACAGAAATAGAGGGCCCAAACAACACTATATAATAACAAGATCTAACAGACATATATAGGTTTATATAACATATATGTATATATAAATAAATATGTAATGCAAAATTTGTTTGAAAGTAATAGAATATACATTATTCTCAAGTGCACAAGTATCATTCTCCAGGCTAGACCATAGGCTATATCACAAAGCAAGTCACAATAAATTTAAAAGGACTGACATCATACTAAGATTCTTATCCAACTAAAAACCAATAACAGAGTGGGGAAGGGCAAGATGGTGGAAGAGTAAGGAGCTCCAAAGGTCAGCTCATCCTATAAAGCTATCTAAAGCACCTGTTTGGGGCCCCAGGAGATCAGAAGAGTACTCAGCAATATCCTTGAAAGTATGGAAGGAGGGGGCTGCACATCTGTAGAGAAGATTCATGAGTAGAGCACTCCACACCATGGAGGTCAGTGCCCATGGCACAAGCCACATCAGGAGCTATTCTGTGGCTGGAATTGGAAGCTCCATTTCCCAAAAACAAGGGAGGAAGAAACAGATGGGCACCAACTTCAGCTACTGATTAGTAAAGTCGACTGGCTAAAGTATAATCCTAAGAACTCCTAAAATTTGAACCTATCCAAGTTGTAAAGAGGCCAGTAGCTACCATTTTAACTCCACCCCTGGCATGAGGGGTAATGAGTCTGACTGAAAATCACAGTGAATTTAGGGACTGCCTTCTTTCCACTAAGATCAGATTGTGGCCCTAGCTTAGGCTCCAGCCCCACCTCTGACAAAGAGAAGTGGGAGGGGGGGGCAGCTCCAGCCTCTCTGAGTAACTGAAGGTGCTTTCAGCCAGCACAGATGGAATAGTGGGACATCTGAGGCTCCATCCCTGCACCCAATATGATAGGAGAGGAGCTGTGTTTCCTCGGCCTCTCCAGGCAAGTGCAGGTTCTTTCAAGACACATGAATTGGTTTGCTGAGTGCCTTCAATTTTATCTTCACCTCTTCCCCCTCCCCATAGGATAGGAGGGGAATGGTGTTTCCTCAGCTTTTCATGGCAACTGCAGGTATATGTAGCCTGCATAAACTTGACTGTTGGACACCTGTGGCTTCCACCCCCAATAGGACAAGAGATGGCTGAGATGGCCCCTTCTACCCTACTTGGGGGCAGGGATGGAGTTATAGATGTCTAATTATTCAGTCTGTGTGGACCAAAACATCTGCAGTTACCCAGAGAGGCTAGGGAAACACAGTCCATCTCTTGTCCTATTGGGGGTGGAAGCCACAGGTTCTTAAATTGATAATTTAAATCCTGGAAAAATGTTGAATGCAGCATGCAATGGTAACTATTGAAAATCACCATTATGTTTCCATCTTCAAAAACTGATTTCTCTTAATGCACAAATTTTACTTATTACAAATTTATCATAATTTGAAAGTGACATACATAACTTGTTAAGATAAAATTCACTTAAAATAAAATCAATCATTGTAAAGTGCACACTTCCATGACATTTAGTACATTCCATGCTATGCAAATATCATGTCTATTGATCTATCTATATATATTTTAAACAATATCAATCACAGTGAAACAGAAGACATTTCAGTAAGCTGAGCTGAAAAATAATTTAGGATCATCACTGGGTCATGAGAAATTTTACAAAGTGACAATTTTCCCATTTGAAAACAAGATTAGTTAAAAAGCATATTTCAAAAAATTTACTGTCAGGTTTCCTTTTAGTAAAGCCAGGAAACTAAAATTATCATACATTTTTATTTTTTTAGTAAATAGCAATTAAAATTAATGTATGGAGTTGTACTACCTGTACTTATAATTTTTTCAACATTTTTCCCCATCTGTGCAAGCAGTGCAGGAAAAATTAATCAGTAAAATTTTAATAAAAGTATATACAAAGAGGCACCATACTCCCTTTTACATGTGGCTCTGATATGGCCCAGTCAAAATGAGCCTGTCCCCAGCTTCTCCACTGGAAGGTTGCAATATTTTGCATATCCCTTTCAGTATTGTAGATGCTTTTCCCTTCTCTGAATCTCTGTCAGGATTGTCTCCAGCAAGAGTTCTGAATCCACAAAAAAGTCCTACAGCATGCCAGATTTTGAGCTGACAATTCCCTCATGAATGGATATTTGGTAAAATACATCTTGCTAAAATATTACTTGGGAAAGTAGAGAATAAACCAGTTTCTGGCAATAGTGCAAAAAATGAAATTTTAAGAAAAATGCCTTAGATAAACTGCAACAAAGGTTGCAGCCTCAGCCTCAGGCCCGAGTTTCCTCAGCCTCAGGCCTGAAGAGGAAGCTAATTACTCACATGGGCATGACTGACGAGTCCCAGAGCCATGGGGGCTCTTTGTGGGTCCATGAAGTCAAGTGTTTCTCTTCCTTCTGGACATGGTCCTGGGGTCCCCAGGGGCAAACTTTCCAGTACTTTCCAGTACATTTTAGTCAGAAAAGATGGTTTGGTACCCTCTCCTGGCTGGAGGTCCACAGAGGAGAATGCTTCAGCCTCTGCCTGGTGGTGAAAATGTGCCCCCTCCAAGCCCTCTGACCTAATCACTGAGATTGTGTCCAGGGTATTCAGGCCAGGAGTCTGAGCCTGGGGGCAGGGGACTGCTCAGCACAATCAACACTGAAGGTTCAGAAACAGAGACCCTAGCTTCATGGCCCCCTCTCTGGCTTCTTTCTAGTGCCATGAAACTAGGGTCCCTGCAGGTCACCAAGTTAGAGGGAAGGGAAGATAGGGTGTCACCTATTATTTTATGTACATGAGTGTCATAGTTTTTTAGCAGAGATTATCCCAAATATATTTGTGTTTTTCAAAACAGGAGTGGCTGCATGTACCATAATATACAGGATATACTGAATGTACAATATAAATAAACTTTCAAAACACCACTGCTGATTTCAGAGCTGAACCACTTGGGATGTGGCTAAACATGAAATAAGGCATTGTGTACTATAACTCAGAGACCAGCTCTGTGCTCTTCCTTGTGATATGAAGTCTCAAGATTGTTCTTGATAATTACACTTCATAGCTGATTTTACATAGCATTGGACAGAGTTGGCACTGAACAGCTATGTGGGGAAGTTGAAAAAAATTAATATATTTTATATGTATGTATATGTGTATATATGTAAGTCTGCATAAATTTATTAACCATTATGAGTGAATAAATATGTTATACATTTGTATAAATCTATGTGTATAAATGTATAGTTTATGTATTTTGAATTAAAAGGGAGTGAATAATTTTTATAATACAAGTGTTTACCTCTTTAAGATGAGTATAACAAAGATCATTTCTATTCATGCAAAGGAGGGATTTGAAATTTTCAGCCTCCAAGTGTAAGTGAAGTTAGCTAGACAACCTAAGTCATGCCTAGAGGTTTCTCTCAAGGGTCCTCCTGACCCAGTAATAAAGGAAAAGATGGGAAGACTCTCCCTAGCATAATGTTATACAACTCAGTAATTACAGCTGCACGGCCTGGATTTCAACACCAGTTCCATCTCTTCTTAGATGAACCACTTAGGGCAATTTCCTTATCCTCTCTGTCCCTCCATTTACTTTTCAGAAAGTGGGATTGATATTAACAGTGACCTCCTCAGAGAGTTTGTAAGAATATTAACATAAAAATGCTTAGAACATTCCACTTAATATTAGATTGTTACTATGATCTTTAATTATCAAACAATCTTGACAGAAGATCACAGTTTACAACTTCACAGATAAACGAAGTCCCCATCTCCTGTGAGCCCTCTCCCTCCATTCACATGTGGCCATTCTTTACTCCTAAGGGGCCAGTTGCTGCCATTACCAAAGCTTGTTTCTCTGCCTATTATTTAAATTTCTGTCCTCTTAGCAGGAACAGATTTTCACAATTCCTTAGTAAATAGACTGGCCACAACCTTTCTGCCAGGACAGGAGAATCTTTTGATGAGAGTACTTCAGTTAAGCTTTGGCCTACCTCAATCAGGAATGGACCTTAATCCTATTACAGGAGCCCTTTGTAAGAGAAAGAAAATCAGACAGAAAGCCATGGAAGAAGCAGCCAGAAGCTGAACATCAACAGGACCCAAAGAGAGGGGAGATTCCTGGAGAATCTGCAATGTGCCTTGCCATGTGACAAGCTAAGGGCCAAGGATCACCAGAAGCCAAACCCAGAATGCCAGTCTTCTAGGAGAAAACATCACCTTGATTATGCCTTGATTTGGATTTTCTCTTAGCCTCAAAACCATGAGCTAATACATTTTTTAAGCCAACTGTTTGCATGGTATTTGCTTGCACAACCAAGGGAACTAAAATACTCCCTAAATAATGTTATTTAAATTTCTCAATGATCAATTCTAGCCTCTCTTCTTTACTCATTTCATATACTATACTACTATTTGACCTATTTCTTTGACTGATGACATTTCCTTCATTTCTGTCCCTAAAATTACAGTAACCATACTATCATCTGGATCTGACTTTTGAGCTTTTACCTCTGTATGCTTGTGTGTTGTGTAAGGGCAAATACAACTTTAAAAATAAGAAAGTCTTTGTTTTTCCTGTTAAACTTAAGAGAAGAGACAACCTTCTCTACCTCATCTCTCTGAGTATTTACTTTAGAAAACCTATAGTTGTAAGTAATACCACTTTCTTTGTCATTTTGAAATGCACATATTTGAAATGTGTGTACAAGTTTAAATAGTCTCTTGCAAGTTTTACCACACTAGGTAAGAAAGAAAGGAAACCATTTCTTTGAAATTTAATCAAAGAAAATTTCTCCCAATTTCCTGATAAGTGATGAGAATAACTTCTGAAGGTGGAGGTTTGCCGG
>JAQZBX010072247.1:0-15089 GCA_029593785.1 Cabassous unicinctus | reverse complement strand
AGAATATTTTTGGGACATATAAAAAAATTGGAATGTAGACTGTAAGTTTTATAGCAATGTCAAATTTCTTGAACTTGATGACTGCACTTAAGGTGGCTACATAACTGAATACCCTTGTTCTTAGGAAGTGTACACGGCAGAGCTAAGTGTTCAAGGAGCATGATGTGTACAACTTACACTTGAATGGTCAGAAAATGTATTGACTAATAGATAGAATGATAGATAGGTGATAAATGTGGCAAAATATTGAAGGTGGTGGATCTGGGCATCTGGGTATGTTGGAATCCTCTGTAATGGGTTTGTATTATTTTTGTAACTGTCCTGTAAGTTTGGAAATATGTCAGAATAATAAGTTGGCTTTTTTGAAAAAAGACTGCTTTTATTCTCTAGTTGTTGAGTGCGTGCTCTACGTACGTCCTCGGCGTGGTCTAGAGTTGGGCCCCACCGCTACCTTCTTCCAGAAGGACGCCAAGGCTTTTGAGGCTCGACCCCTCCCACCTCCAGAGTGCAAGTGACCAAATACGTGTGCTAGACGCAGTTTTGCACTGGCTTCCTAATCTGTCAACCTAGTATCTAGCCACTTTCTTGCCTGATCTATCAGTTCCTGCAAAGCTGATCAGCATCTCTACTGTGATGCTGGATCTGTCCATTTCTCCTTGTAGTTCTCTCACCGTTTGCTTTACATATTTAAAGCGATTGCTAATTGGTGCATGCAAGTTTAAAAATGCCTCTGCTCTCCTGGTGAATTGACCCTTTTACCATTAAGCCATAAGTTGTTTATCCGCCCCGCCCTAGTAGATCCGTGTCTTAACCCCGGACCTGTGAATGTGTTGGGTTAGTTAGCAAAGGAAAGTTAGGCTGCAGCTGGAATTAGGGTGCTAACCAACTGACCTGGGTTTTCAGGGGCAGGGGTCCTTAAAAGTGGAGTCCCTGGCACAGAAGGTGAAGGCAAGGAGCTGGGTCCCCTGGGCCTCCCGGAGGAGCCAGCCCTGCGGACACGGCGGTTCTAACCTCGTGACCTCCGGACCAGGACTGTGGGAGAAGAAAGCTGTTTCTTTAAGCTGCAGCATTCGTGGTGATCTGCCACAGCATCAGTAGGACACTATCGCAAAATTCAGAAACGCTTCTAATATAAAACTTCATGCTGGTCTCCTCTTTAATGTAACTGTGTCGGCCTTCCTTTGCTTGCTATTTGGCGTATTTTCCCAGCGTTTTACTTTCAACCCACCTGAATCCTTATGTTTCAGAGCCGACACACGAAGGGCTTACAGCTAGATTAAAAACCTAACACCTTTGTCTTTTAACTAGTGAATTCAGTTCATTTATATTTATAATACTGTGGATATATATTTTTTTATTTTCTCCATCTTATTTTCTCTCTGTTTTTATTTTCTCTCGTTTTATTCCCTTTTTGCTTTCTTTTAGATTTTTTGAGGGTTTTGTTTCCCTTATTCTATTTTACCGCCTCTATTGGCTTGGACATTATTGTCTATTTTTCATCTTTTAGATACCAGCACAGAAATTTTAACAGGCATATTTAACGAACTTAACGCTATTCAAAACCTTTTCCCTCTTAAATATACAAGGACTTCCAAAGGCTGCAACTCTAACCACCCAAAGTCTGGCTTGTCCAGTTATTTCAGTTGTTTTTTGTTGTTGTTGTTGTTGTTGTTGTTTTTGGTT
Organism: Cabassous unicinctus; assembly: GCA_029593785.1. NCBI lineage: Eukaryota > Metazoa > Chordata > Mammalia > Cingulata > Chlamyphoridae > Cabassous > Cabassous unicinctus. The sequence continues at coordinate 13,406 of JAQZBX010072247.1, read as the reverse complement.
GTTTTTAACCCCACAAGTTAGACTTTATCATTGTTATTATTTCCTAAAGTCAATCCCTGTTTAAAATTAGCCACGTGTTTTGTTTTTCGCTCACTCTTCTTGGTCCAAGGCCTCTCTTCTGAGCTGTTTCCTTCCTTGAAGGCACGCTTCAGCAGGCCAGCAGAAGCCCGAGGTGCAAGCTCTTTGCGTTTCCGTTCATCTGAAATGCCCTTATTTCGCTCCAGTTCTGGAGAGAGAGCGTCCCTGTGAATCCATTTCTAGCTCGGCCACACACAGGGTCCCACCGACTCCTCACTTCTCAGTCTGCCATGCCTTTGCACCTTCTGAATCTGGGAATTTACACCTTCCATCAATTCTGGAAAAAACCAAACCAAACCAAACACTTTGCCCCGTGCCCCTCTTCTCTCATCTTCTTCAGGATCTCAGGTTAGACACGTCACGTGGGGGACGCTGGAACTCTCGTCATTTCCTCACCTCGCTTTCACTCGCTCCACCTTTTCGTCTTCTAGGACGCCTTCTGGATAATTCGTTCATATCTAACTTCCATTTACTAATTTCCTTTTTATCTATGTCGCATCTTATTTTTAACTCATCCACTGAGTTGTAAAGTTCAATCATTACATTTTCCATTCCCAGAAATTTCATTTGGTTACTTTCCAAGTCCGCCCAGCCATTTCGTTAGGCTCGTGGTTTCGCTTCCCTCTTCTATCTCGTTGATTATATCGACGTACTTCTCATAGCCAGGAAGGACTCTCCCTCTGCCGGCTCCAGCTTGTAGAGGCCGGCTTCCTGGCGTGCCTCGTGGCCCTGGTGAGCTTACGCTCTCCGTGGCGTTCTCTGTGGCGCTGCCCGTGGCGCTGCCCGTGGCGCTGCCCGTGGCCTGCGTGCAAGGTGAGGGCTTCAGGGAGGGAGTGGACTTGCTCCCGCTGGCCCCTGCACCCCAGCCCGAGCAGGGCCGGCGGGCGGGCGGGGGCGGAGGTCGAATCTCGCCCCACAGAGGACATGCTCAACCCGAAATCGTCCCTGTGGGTGTGGATCCGCGTGCAAACTGTGCCTCTGCGCATGCCCAGGAGAGCAAATGTGCACTGCTCTGTGAACGAGGCTCTTTGAAGAGCCACCTAGAGGAGGCCCAGGTGGCTGCAGGCACCTTGAGCCAGTGACTCCCTGCTGCTCCAGCAAAGCCAGCAGGTTTGCTCCAGCCCCAGGTGGGCTTCCCCCTGTGGTCCCCCCTGCAGAAGTCTCCGCCCCACCCCAGAGGCCCAGGGCTTATTGCTGTCCCAGTCAATTAGAAAGCAAGCAACAATAGATCAATAAACCAGCACTTAAGGACAAAACAGGCTGGGGGCATCGTTAGATCCCCTAAGACCCGGACAGTATGAAGTCCAAGGCCAGCAGACCTTTCCGAGGCTCTGGAGTGCCCCGGTCAGAAAGCTGCAGGCCCGGGTTGCCCCCACCCCGCGTCCTGCTGTGCCCCCGGGCAAGCAAGCCTCAGCCGGGGGCAGTGCCCCCCACCTTCCTTGGCCCCCCTGCCTGGCTTTCCTCGGATTTTCCTTCTCTCCGCGAGCTGGGGCAAGAGCTCAGAGCTGCCGCAGGCATCGAAGGCGGCTTCTTGCGGGTTCAAGCAGGCGCGCTTTCGGGCTTGACTTCCCCGCCGGGCGCACGCCCACGCCCGCGCCTGCTCGGGACAGCAGGGAAGGCAACTTTCTTCTGGGGCCCGTCACCCCCGAGCCCCGAGGCCGCTTGGTGGCTGCGTACACGGAAACAGGAGTGGTGAGTGTCGGCTCCGGCGTCCAGGCCTCCAGGCGCAGGCCGTCAGTGGCCCACTGCAGCCATCCACGGGGGCCACGTCCTGGCCATTCCTTGGCCCCCGAACTTGAAGGTCCCACCAGCAAACAAAACTCTGTGTGTCCCAAATGTCTCTGGCTGCCACCCGGGGACGCAGGCAGCGCAGGCAGCCTCCCGGGGTCTCAGCCGCAAGTGCGGGGCTCGGTGCGGGGTTAAATGGCAGAAGAGCGCGACGCAGCGCCTGGTGCTGTCGGCTGCAGGCTGGTCTCGGAGGACGAGGGGCGAAGGAGGTCGGTCCAGGGTACGGCTGGGCACCGCGCCGCCCGCTCCGGGCCTGTGGTGTCCCCGACGCAGCGCTGGCCCCGGCTCAGGGCTCAGGGCTCAGGGGGCGCTCAGGCTCCCACAGTTGCAGTCCTCAGGTCCTCACACAGGAACAGCCGGCCTGGGGGCGCCATGGGGAAGCCGGGACCCGGGGCCTGTGCTGGGGGGGAGCCGGGAGCTGCCCCCTCAGCTGGAAGGGCCTTCAATGGTCACAGACGGGCCTCACTGAGACAAACGCCACCCACTGGGGGCGACGGGACGCCATTGTCCCCAGGTCCCAGAGGCGGGTGGCACTCCCGGGGCTCGGCAGCAATCCCTCGGGGCCCCCTGCCTCCTGCCTGGCGCTTGCTGGCTGTACCTGCTGCGCCCCTGCTTCGCCTCGGCCGACCTGCTCCAGCGCGCCTCCTGCACGTGGGCTTTCCACAGCTCCTGTCCACAAACGGGCCGGCCGTGGCACTGGACACGACTGGATCCTCCACAGAGCCCGTCCCTGCCCCCAGCACGGCCCCGTGTCTGTTCCAGCCTCGCTGGGGGCCGCGTCCCTGGGGCAGGGCCTGAGTGGGTGCTGGAGCCAGAGGCGGCCTGCAGGGCTCCCCTCTGCCTTTCCCAGAGAGGCCCCGCCCCCTCCCTGCAGCTCAGGGGTCTGGCCCCTGCAGCCCCCCAGGCCCCACCCCTGTGCAGGTGAGGGCAGCCCCACCCTCTCCCCACAGACCCACTACCTGGGAAAAGTGGCGTCAGGGGTGAGGGCAGAGCCTCAGGGCCCCGGCTCTGGGTGGTGAGCCCAGGGGACAGGCACGCTCCCAGGGCAGGGCCGGAGGGCGAGCCAGCGGACACTCCTCCTAGGCGGCCAGCTCCATGGGACGCCCGTCAGCTCTGTGGCTCAGCACTGGCCACTGTCCAGAGGAACCACACGTCCAGGTGACCACCCGCGAGCCCCATGACCCCTCACTCTCGGTCCTGGTGTTCTTACGAAGATGACTCTCCGATTTCTGGAGGAGCACCTCTAGCTCTACTGTCTCTGAGTTCATTTTTAATTTTGATAAAACTGTTTTTGCTAATGTTGAATTCTGGAGTAATCATCCCTGTTATGAGACCAAGTGCACCGTAGAATAGTATCCTTACGGGCCGTCAGAGGATTCGCAGCTGCGGGGCCCACTCACCTTGCATTTTCACGGGAGTCCAGGGTCAGAGGAGGTCCTCAAACAAGCTTCCCAGGCCACTTCGTATATGTTGTCAGTCCTGCTGGGACGTTCACTCCGAGTTTTAAATGACCTGGGAAAAGGGTTGAAACTGCTTTAGTGAAATCAGACTAAACCACAAATTGATTGATTCGACGAGGGTTAATAAGCATTTATGGTGTTCCAAGTCTTGAATTAATCCTGCGGGATACAATAGATCCTTCATATATAAAGAATCCCCACAAATCAACAAGACAACATAACAGAATTTGTCAAAGGCCATGAACAGATAATTCACAGAAAAAATAAAAATAGCTCCTAAAAATCTGAAAAATGCTCAACTCCAGTTATAATCCAATAAATGTGAATGTGAACATGTGAAAGCAATAACTTTTGTCCATCAGACTTGCAGAAATAAGGAATTTTAATTATTGGTGTTAGTGTGAGAAAATGGGTATTCAGACTCTGTTGATGAGAATATAAATGGGTACAAACTTTTTGGAGCACAATTTTGCAACATTTCTAAAAATTTTAAATGTGTGTAGCTTTTGACCTGGTAAGCCCCCTTCTAGGAGTTTTTTCCTGGTGAAATCATTGCGCAGGTGCAGAGCGCCTGTGCCCTGGTGAGTTACATCCCAGCACGGCACCCCGAGTGGAGAGTGTGGGGAGCCCGCGCAGGTCTGGACGGGCATGGCGCGAGCCGACAGGTGGGCGGCTCTTGGGTGCCTTGTCTAGGCTCCTTCGCCCACCACACTCGAGATTTCAGCGCCCACCGTGGCCGTCCTGACGGGCTGGAGCGTCTGGGGTGGCAGACGCTCCCGTCTCGTGCACTAGTGAGTACAACATGCCCCAAACATGCCGAGTGGCACCCTGCCCGTCCCCGGGTGGGCCTCTGCCCTGGGGTTCAGAGGGTGAGGGGGCTGCAGGCCCAGAGCCCGCCGGCAGGAGGCCGCCCGTGGTCAGGCAGGGCCCACGGGGGCAGGTGAACGTGGGTGGGCTGCCAGCGCAGCCATGGGGGGGAGCCAGCTACCTTGTGCCCCGGCCTGCGCAGGGCTACGAGGCCACCAGAACTTTCTAGAAACCACAGCCCTGTGGGCGGGGCCCACGGCCCTCCCGCCCACTGCTGCCGCCGCCAGCCTTCTGTTTTTCAAGCAAGTTTCTCAAAACTGGAACTAACAGGAAGCCCAGATGTTCACTTGAAGCCACAGGAAGTGCTTTGACTTGGGAAGAACCTTTCAATGGTCCTGCAAGCGCAGGAAGAGGCAAGGCGTTGCGGGAAGAAAGGCAAACGCCGTCCCCGCGCGGCGCCAGCGGGCGTGTCGGGGCTCGGACCGCAGGGCGCTCGCAGGCGGCTCTGGCCGGGCGCAGCCAGGCCTCAGGCCCTGGTCCAGGAAGGGGCCCCGACGGCCACTGGCTCCCGCGCGGCCTGGACCCGCGCAGCGCCCCACTGAACTGGCCCGGTCCAGACGCAGAGGCCAAGGAGGGCTGTGCCGCTGCGACCTGAAGGGCGGGTAGGGGTCCGAGAGGCCACTTCTGCAAAAGCAGGGGAAGTGGCGACCGAAAGCGCACACTTACGACACGGGCGAGAGGGCGGGGGCCTTCCACAGACGGGGCCTGCGGGGAGGGGGTTCTGGGGAAGGCTGCTGTGCATGAGAAGACCCAGCCCTGCCCCGGGCCCCACACGCGCTAGTGTCCAGACTGGGGAGGGGAGGGGCTGCCTCTCAGGAGGTGACAGCCCAGCAGGGGGCAAAGAACCATCCAGAAGGAGCCGCCCAGCCCTCGGGCCTCCAGGAACTTCCTGTTGCCTCATGGAGACTGCAGGCCCACCCACCCCGGGACCCTCCACCTCGGGACCCTCCACGTCGGGACCCCCGCACTCGGGACCTTCCACCTCGGGACCCTCCACCTCGGGACCCCCGCACTCGGGACCCTCCACCTCGGGACCCTCCACCTCAGGACCCCCGCACTCGGGACCCTCCACCTTGGGACCCTCCACCTCGGGACCCTCCACCTCGGGACCCCCCCACTTCGGGACCCTCCACCTCGGGACCCTCCACCTGGGAGCTCAGCCTCCCTGCCGGGCTGCACGCTGTGACCTGCTCTTTCCTCAGCCGTCCGCACCCACCTTGGGGGTCTGCAACCCGGGGCTCATGCAGACAGAGCGGCGTGTGGAGCAGGCGGGGGCAACGGGGCTCAGCATGGGCCCGCTGTCCTGCCTCGCCCGACCCCAGCTCCAGGACAGACCCGTGGTGCTAGCCGGGCCCAGGGCCAGCGGCTCGTCCCTCGGCCTGCACCAGTGGCTCGCCTACCTCGGGATCCGGGGCAGCTGCCGCGGGACGGGCCGGTCACAACGAGGTTACGCGGCGCCTTGCGCCTGGGGCAGCCCCCACACCCTGCGTCTGCCCTGAGTGCCGGCCGCAGGCCCTCCCCCCACCAAGCTCCCACGCTCGACGCCCTCCGGTCTGCCCATCGGCCCCCCGGCCCCTCACCTCGCCTCCTGCATCTCCCCCGCTTGTGCCCGCATGCCCTGTCCCAGCTGTTGCCGCCACCGCCCTCAGCTCACCCACAGACACTTTCCAGTTATCTCCAGGACAGCATTGATGAAATAGACGCACCTCCGGGGTTCTGGAGCACCACGCGCTCACCGCGGACGCCGGTGGTACAGCAGAGGGCCGTCTCACGCCCAGCAGACGGCCCTGGGGCCACTTGGCTATACATACATCCTTACAAGCTTTTAAAGCACATTGTCACGGAGGGCATATGGAAATTCCCTATATTTTTTATGTAACATTTATGTAATCTAAATATCTTTTTAAAAATATATTTATATATATATATTGTCAGACTTTTTATTATGGGAAACCTCAGACACTCAGGCTGTGGCGAAGCCTCGGCACACCGCGCCCTGCTCCTCCCGCTCGGCCGGCCTCGTGGCCTGCCGCCCGCCCTGCCGGGCCCGCCTGGTCGTGACCAGGTCTTCACACCCCTCCTTGCAGGCACAGCTGCCCTGGTGCTCGGCTAACCTGGGGAGCGGGCTACTGGGACGCACTCCAGCACCGCAAAGGCCCTGAGGCTCCTGAAACAGCCTCCAGGCGCCTCCTGGAAGGCGCGCAGCTGACCACACGCTGCCAGCGCCAGGCTTCGGTCTCCCTGTCTGAGAGGCTGAAAGCGTGTTTCTTTAAACCACGCAGGCGTGCCCTGGATTCCCAGGGGCTGACGTGCCCCTGTGTCTGTCGGCCCACCCTCGCTCCTCACCTTCCCTCGGCCACTGGAAGTATCACCGCGTCACCGTCCTGGGCAGAGAGGGCTCTGGGTGCCCAGCAGCCAGCCCCTGCCCCTTGAGGGCCCAGCTTTCCGCACCCAGCAGGCGTTCGGGCCACGCCACCACTGCGCCCATGTGACCGGGCTGATGGCCCCTCCCGTGGCCCCAAGCGCCCCTCAGCCCAGCAAGCCCTGGAGGGAAGGGAGCTGGCAGCAGTAGCCGACAGGCCTGAGATCCCCAAGTGCCTGGGAAGGGGGCAGGACTGGTTCCAGGGGAAGTCGGCCCTTCACCAAAAAAAGGAGGGGCGAGGACGCTCCAGAAGGAGGGCCAAGGCGGGACGGTGGCCTCTGGCCCACCCCCCCAATTCTCCTGGCCCTGCCTCCACGTTGGTGGCCCGGTGCCCCTGGCTTCTCTCCACCACCATCACGCCAACAAACCACCTCTGCCTTCGGCACCCCCAGGACCATGCTCCAGCCCCCGAGCCTGCCACTTACTCAGAGCATCCTGGCAGCGCCGACCTCCAGCCCGCTGAGAGCTTTCGGGAAGTGGCACGGTGGCGTCCCCGAGCTCTGTCTCTAAAACTCCCCTGGCTGCGGGCTAACTGCCTGCAGTGTCGGGGTGACAGCTCGGCCTCGTCACCTTCCTGGGGGCAGGCACAGCAGGAAACGGCCCCCACGCGCTGCTCCCGTGGCTCTCTGCTCTCGCTCAGCTTGGAGGAAGCAGGGATGGCTGGCCCCGCCGTCCCCAGACGCAGGGACCCCTGGGAGGATGGTGGGCTCAGCTCATGCAGCCGGCACAGGCAAGGCTGAGGGCCGGCCCCCAGGTCCCCCTCCCAGGAGGCTAGGGCGGTGGGCCCGCCCCCACCAAGGGCCCCTCCCCCAGACCAGCTGGCCCCCGCTCCGTCACTCTGCCTCCGAGCCGCCAGCCCTCCGTGAGGGGTCTCAGTGAGGGAACCCTGGGGCTGGGAGGAGCACGTTCTCCAGCGGCCACACCCCTGGGCTGGTCCAAGGTGGGAGAGCCCCAGTGCAGGCGGACGCTGGCCCGATGGTCCCCACCATTTGGTGCTTTCCCCTCAGACCTGCGGCTCACGGCTTGCCTCGGCACCCAGTACCTGGAAACCCGGGCTCGCCAGGCCCTGGAGCACGTGCAGGTGTGAGCTGCAGGCTGAGCTTGTCCTTCCAGAAACATCTGCTGGGGTGCTGCACTCCCTGGGGTGGGGGGGGTCTGACGCAGATGCCAAGTCCAGCAAGGGCCTCTGCCCAAGAGTCCCTCAATCTCGGGGGCTGTGGGCACAGGGCAGCCCTTCCCAAATGACTTGAGACAGGCCCATCCCTCCAGGTAGCCCCAGGACCTAGGGAAGTGGGGGCGGGGGGCTGCTATTTCATGCTGGCGGCCCAGCCTCCTTCCTCTGGGACCTGGCTTGTCGCCACCCCCGCCAGGTGGTCCTGGAGGAGCTGCCATGTTCTCCAAGGATCCTCTGAAGTCCCAGCTGATTGGGCCAGGAGTGACGCCGTCGGAACTATCCCTGCCTTCTGGCGTTGCTGCGTGGTCCAGGGGTGGCGTCCGGAATCCCAGGTCAGCCAGAATCGCCCCCATGGGTTCTTCAGTGAGACCAGGGAGAGGGAAGCCGGGCCCCCTTGAGTGGTGGGAGCTGGGGCAGCCATGCCCCCTCCCTCCAGTGGAGAAGCCAGGCCAGAGGAGGAGAGGGGAGAGCCCCGGAGTCTGTGGCTTGAAGGGTGTGGACGGCATCCCTACTCCGCTGGGAGCCTGGGATGGACTGGGCCATGCTGGAGAGGGGGGAGGGGGCGCCGGCTGCCCATCAAAGGGGGGGTCCTTGCAGGTCTTCCATCTGTCTTCCTGGCAGACCTTCTCCCTGAGTCCTAGGGGTCCCCAGCTCAGTCCAGACCACCCACTGCCCTGTGCGTGAGCACTGAGCCTGGGTCTCCAGGCCCCACCCTGGCCCTGAGGGATAGCTGGACCTCTGTCCTCCTCCTCTCTCTCTGCCCTTGAGGAAGCCATGCTGGCTCCCTGAGAGCCAGGGGCTGTGCCTCGTCTCCAGGGACACAGCACAGCCGGACAGCTCTGTGTGCACCCCAGAGACTGCAGGCTCTTGGGTCTCCATGGGCAGAAACCGGCCAGCCCAGCTGGGAGGGCGCCTGGTCACAGAGACAGCAAGCCAAGCCCCAGAAAGTGCACAGCTGCCCTAGCTGCCCCCCCTGGCGCCTCTGCTCAACAGGAAGGAGAGTGGGTCTCAGATGGCGTGGCAGCTGAGATTAGTTTACGAATCCCCAAAGAGAAGCATTGTGTTTGTAAACGAATCCACTCCTCTGGGTGTGACACCCTTTGACTGCACTGAACCCAGCTGAGGGGCCTTTGATTAGATTACTTGACGAGATTGCTTTAGAGCTTTTGGACACGTCAACGAGGCCGACTCAGGTTGGCCCCACCCCCTTGCTGGGTCTGATGTAAATGGATTCACACGGACAGACATAGGAAGAAAAAGGAAAAGGGAGCCGGCATATTTGATTCTGCAAAGTGAGAGAGAGGGTTGCCTAAGCACGAAGCGCCCAGGAGGCTGGGCCCCCGGAGCAGCTCAAGAGGAGACTTGGGAAGAAAGTGAAACAGCCATGGCTGACACAGGAGGCCTGTAGCTTGCAGCTGAAACCGGGAAGAAAGTGGAGCAGCTGAGCCCGAGAGAGGAAGCTCAGGGGGGAGGAGAGACCAGGCAGAGGTCGCCCGCCATCTTGCTTCGACATGTGGCGGATGACTTTGGTGAGAAAGCATCTCTGCTGATGCCTTGGTTTGGAATCTCATGGCCTTGGAACTGTGAGCTCTTATCCCAAATAAATACCCTTTATAAAAGCCAAAGCATTTCTGGTACTTTACATCGGAAGCCCTTTGACGGACTAATAAAGATGGAAAAGAAGACACCCTAACATCTGGCACCAGGACGAAGGAGGCCCCAGCGGGGCGCCCCCGGGCTGGCGTTGCTGTGGTGCTGGCCTGGAAGACGGAACCCTCCGTGGCTCAGGCCCCACCTGTGCCTTGGTGAGGGTGACTTCATGTATTCCGTGTGCCACCCCCGACCCTGGGGCTGGAGAAACCTGGCCCACCCCTGCAGGTGGCTCCCAGGTGGGGTGAGTGATGACACAAGCCACAAGCGAAATGCAGTGAGAGCCGCAGTTACCTGTACATTGTTGTGCCTCGTAGCATGCCCTGGGGGGTTGCGCTGACCCAGCTGTGCTCACGAGGTGACCGGTGGGGGGCTAACAGCCACAGTGGCCTCTCCTTTGAAAGTTGCACTCGTCAGTGGGGGTGGCTTCTCCAACTCCCTGCCCTTAGTCAGCCACGCGCTAACGTTTGCTAAGTGGTGATTCCCCACTTTCCGAATTCTACTTTTGCCAACCAGCTTCTCACGTGAAAAAGAGCTTCCCCTCACTGGGGGTGAACCCTACTTCCTCCTAACCGAGTGGTAAAATGGTCCCCTCCAAAGGTGCCCAAGGACCTGGGTTTTTTGCTTTTGCTCTTTATCATCATGGACCCGTAGATTTTTATATCTTCAACGTGTTTCAGCCAACCTCAGCCATGTTCTTGATGATGTACAAATTGCCCAGATCTGTCCAGTGGGAAACCCTTCAAGCTCCTATGTCTTTCAAAAAATACATAAATTATATTTATTGCAAAAATTATACAAAACACAATTTTTATAACTGAAGATATCAAAAACAAGGTTTTTAAAAAAATTGTGGTGACATATAACACAAAATTTCTCATTTTACCCATTTTTAAGCGTACAATTCTGTGATAGTAATCACATTCACAGTGTTGTGCTACCATCACCACTATCCATTACCAAAGCTTGTTCATCCCCCAGACAGAAGCTCTGCACCCATGAGCATTAACTGCCCACTCCCCAGCCCCCTGGTGACCGATAACCTCCAGTCTGTGAATTTGCATATTCTAGGTGGTTCAAATAGGTGGAATCACACAATATCTGTCCCTGTGCACCTGGCTCTTTCACTCCGCATGTTTCTGAGTTTCGTGCATGCGGTCGCTGTGTCAGAGCTTCATTCCTTAGTATCGTATCCCACCGGACGGCTGGACCACATTTTGTGTCTCTGTTCACCTATCGGTGGACACTTGGGTGCTTCCAGAGTTTGGCTGTTGTGAATAACGTGCAAATATCTGTTGGCGCCCCTGCTTTCAATTCTTTTGGGTACATACCTAGTAGGAGAATTACCAGATCCTGTGGTAATTCTACGGTAGATTTTCTGAGGAACCGCCAGCAGCTTCCGCAGCGGCTGCCCCCCTTCACACTTGCACCAACAACGAGCGAGGGCTCCTGTTTCTCCACCGCCCTCTGGTCCCTTAAGAGGCACGTGTTTCACCCCTTGCCTGTGCCAACATCTGCTCACACGGCTCCCGTGGGCAGCCAGCGAGCTACTCCCTGCCTTTGGCTGTGACAAACAATGCTACAGTGAACCCCTGTATGCCCACTTTTCCCCTCTCCTGCCTGCATATGTCTGTAAGGCACATTTCCAGAAGAGGGGTGCCCAGCTCAGGTGCATGCGCCTGTGTCATCTGATAGACATTGTCAGTGGCCCTCTAGGATGCCCGCCAGCACACGCCAGCACACGCCAGCACACACCACCCGCCCCGGCACAGGGCTGCGAAACATTTTGGCCTTTGCCAATTTGACAGGTAAAAACTGGCATCTCGGGGTCGTTCTGCTGCTTATCCCCCCTTATGAGTGAGTCTGGGCTATTTCTGCTTGGGCGCCTTCCTTTTTGTGACCTGCCTGTCCAGAGGCTTTGCCCATTTAAAAGCAGGACGCTAGGGTCTCTTCCTGTTGATTTGTACACATTCTTTATGCTTCAAGGAAATACCTGTTACTCATTATATTAGTCAGCCAAAGGGGTGCTGATGCAAAACCAGAACTCTGTTGGTTTTTATAGAGAGTATTTATCTGGGGTAGAGGCTTACAGTCACAAGGCCATAAAGAGTCCAACCCAAGGTACCATAAGAGGTGCTTTCTCACCCAGAGTCTGTGCCACGTGTTGGAGGAAGATGGCTGCCGACGTCTGCGAGGGCTCAGGCTTCCTCTTCCTCTTCAGGCTCGTGGCCCCAGCTTCTTCCAATCTCAGCCGCAGGCTGGGACAAGTCTGGTCCCTCTCCTAGCGCTCGTTTCTCTCTGGGCTCAGCTGCTCTGCTCTCCACAAGGCCAGCCGTGAACTGCCAGGCAAACGGCTCTCTTCTTCTCCAGGGGCCTCTGCCGTGTCTGATGGGGCCTTCTCTCCCTCCTCACGTAGCTGCTTCTCTGTGTGCTTACGTCCTGGGCTCCAGGATCAAAACTTTCTCCTCTGCTACCAAGGGGGCGGGCACTCAAGGTCCTACTGATGTGGCCCAATCAGAGCCTTAATCATAATTTAACCAAGTGAAAGTGAAACCTCTGAATCCAGTCCAATCTAATATGCCCAGAGTAATGGACCAGTTCACAAACATAATCAAATATCTAGTTTTGGAATTCATAAACAATATCAAACCGCTACACTCATTGTGTATTAAGGAAATTAATCTTTCATAATATGAGTTAGAAAGTGATTTTAAATTTGTTTGAGATTTTTTTCTTTGTTTTTATTTTAGGTGGACAAAGAGGATGTTTAAATTTTTTGTAGTAGAATTGCCTTTCATTTCAAGGTTCTGGCTTTTGTGTCATAATTAGGAAGAGGTTTCTCCAGGCTTTTCGGAGAACTCACCCAGGTTTCTTCCATTGCCCTAAATGTTCCTTTTCTTGCGCTGAACTCTTTGATCCACTTGAGTTTATCCTGGTTTAGGGCATGAAGGAGGGGTCCAGTCTAACTCTTCCCCAGGACTGCCCGGAATCACGGAGCCGTCTGCCATTCCCGACTGACGGCAGCTGCATCTCCAGCGTGTGCGAATTCGAGCAGATTTGGTCTCTCTCGACTCCCGCCGCCCGCCTCCTCCCGCCCGCCTCTTGGCTGCGTGCACACACTACCCCAGAGGTCTACTCACTGTGTAGCGATACCGAGCGAAAGTGAGCTTGCTCTCCCGTGTGCCTCAAAAGCCAGCTCCTGAGACGCGAGCTTTTCAGAGAGAGAAACGAGTCTATTTGTTTGTGCAAAGGAGGTCAGTTGCCTTAGACGGCCCCAAAACTGCTCCTCAGTTTGCAGAAGGTCTAGTATTTCTGAATAACGGGGGTGGAGATTGCACAGGTTCCTCCGTTAGTGAACGCTGAGGGGCTGAACAGCGTGGGGCTGGGGTGAGCCAGAGTCGCGGCTGTCGTCGGAGGTCAGGGCACCTGGCGCGCCGGCTGCCAGGCTGTTCCCAGGGACGTCGGCCAGGTCCGTCTGGAGTCGCCACCGCAACGCCAGGTCTTCAGCTCGAAACGGCCACAAGCAAAGGGTGAGGCCAGTGCAGCCAGCTTCGTCCTTTCAGACACTAAGCCTCCCAGCCAAATCCAAAAGCTTCTGTGTAGCGCCTCAGTCACCACGAACACTTGGTGACTCTTGACCTTCAGTTACAGATATTGTAAGACTTTAACTCCTGAAGGAGCCAGGCTCCCCATTGCCCATTTTGCCCCAGAGGTTTCCTGGCTAGTCTTGCTTTTTGTTTTCTGTATGGCTTTCAGAGTCTGCGTGCTTGGGCCTTTTTATCGAGGTCAAGGTGAACGTGTGGGCGGATGCAGGACAGACAGCACCTGTTCCAGGGCCTGCCATCTTCCCGTTTGCGGAAGTTTTCTTTTGTGCCCCTTGGGTGTGTTTAAGATTATTCTTCTTATTGAACCTACCTACACATTCCGTGCTAAACCAGTCCCAGGAGTTGTTTTCCCTCCCCCCCTC
>JAQZBX010072246.1:0-15103 GCA_029593785.1 Cabassous unicinctus | reverse complement strand
GCCCTATTTGAAGACATTACTAAACTTGGAACTTGTAAATTAAAATTGAAGATGCAGTTGTCTCAGAAAGACTTGTGGAAAGTCTTACTGTCTGATGGCTTGGACCCCTGCTTCTTGCATGCTAAACCAACAACGTTTTTGAGAGTGCTCTATGAACAAAACCAACGTCAGCTTGGACAGAAAAGGACATGGAAAGGAGAGATTGAAGGAGAATCAGCTTTAAGAAGAAAACCATGGAAGCAGAGATCTGGAATTAAGACATCTTCTTGGGCCAAGAGAGGAGCCCCACCCATATGTATAGAGAGGATGAGTTTTCACCAGAAGTTGAAGAGGGTGGATGTCCCCATCTGAAGTTCTGGGAGAGTTTTGCCATCCCAGGGTGCAGAGAGGGTGGAGCACATTCCTCAAAGATTAGGGCGGTTAAGGTCAACACCCTATAGGTCTGAGAGGGGTGTACCTGTCCCCCATGGATTAGAGAAAGCCAGGTGGTCAACCCATTGCTCTGAGAGGGTTGAACCTGTATGCCAAAGGTTAGGGAAGGCCAGGTGGTCAACTCATTGCTTTGAGAGGGTTGAACCAGTATGCCAAAGGTTAGGGGGAATGTTGTCTTCACCTCACTGTACTAGGGGGGCTAAAACTCTAACCCAAAGATTGGGTAAGGTGTGGCAATCACGCCAAAACTCTTGAAGGGTGAGGTCCAGAGCTTGGTTGACACCCAGATGCTTGATAAGGGTGGAACCAAGAAAATGGCCCTTGGGCAAGCCTGTGGAAAGGGTGGGTCCCCATGTGGCCTGAAGGAGAAGAAATCACGTTCTTAAGAATGACTCTCAGACTTTGAAATCGAATGGAGGATGACCTGCAGGTTTACTGAACTGTAGAGGATCCATGACTCATGTTTAACATCCCAATTTCTCCTTAGGATATTGAAAATGTTTATCCTTTGTCTTCCCATTTATGTATTGGAAGCAGTTAAATGGTTTTGTAAGTTTCAGAGGTCTACAGCAGATGGGATTTTGCCTGAAGACAAAGTGTATTTCTTTAAACTGATTATGACATGATTTTGTACTTGAATTGTTACTGATTTAAGTTTTTTTGAATATTGTAATGTATTTTTGGAATTCAGAGGGTAGAATGTAGCCATTTGGCAATTTGATGTAATTATGATTTCCAAAAATGTAACTGGATCATGCTTGTAAACTGATCTGTTAATCTGGGCATGATTAAGTTATGATTAGGGCGTTGACTAGGCCACCCCTTGGTGGGTGGGGAATTGAATATAAAAGGCAAGGCAAAGGACAGAGGGAGCAGTTTTTGAGAAGCAGTTTTGATGTTGGAGTTTTGATGTTGGTGAGAAGGCCCCAGGAGAAGAGAAGTGAGCCATTCTCCTGATAGTTTACAGCTGGCCTTGTGGAGGAACCAGAGGAGCTAAGCCAGGAGAGAAATGCAGCCCCGGGAAGAGAAGAACCCAAGAAGCCTGAACCCTGGCAAAGGTCGGCAGCTGTCTTGCTCCAACACGTGGCAATGGACTTTGGTGAGAGAAGAAACTTAACGCTTTATGGCCTGATATCTGTGGACTTCTACCCCAAATAAATACCATTTATAAAGACCAACCCATTTTTGGTATTTCACATTAGCACCCCTTTGGCTGACTAATACAGCTGCTAAGTAAAATAAAATAGATACCACCTGCATTGGGCATTGCTGAGAGAGACCAATTACAAGAAAGGATTTTCCAGAAGACAAAATAATTGATCTGCAGGGGCTTTCTGAGAAAATGAAACAATGGAATGCACCCAGAAAAACAGAATTGCAGAAAAGCGTGGATAAAAACAGGCCCAGAAAATACAGAATTGCAGATAAGCAACACCTATCAATAAAACAATTTTGGTCCCATAGAGATAGCTTATCAGAATGGATAAGTATACCATACTAATCAATGCATATCTGCATCCCACTTTGTAAAACCACCCCCTATGTAAAATGAGAACTTATCTGTCAGCCAATCAGAACATTCCTTCATTTGCTTCTGTATTTGCTCTATTTAGCTCCCTGTTTCACACACCCTCACTCTCCTGTGGAGCCTCTTTTCATGTGCTGTTTGGATGCTACCCGATTCATGAATCATAAACTGCTTAAATATTATCTTGTCTTATGTTTTATTTTAACAATAAAGACTTTTATTTTTTCACATAGATAAAAGTGATTCAGAAAAATTATTTGAGCAAAGGGTAGAGGGGCAGGCTTCAATATTAAGTCTTTTTTTAAAACTTAAAATCCGTCCTCTTTCCACAATATTATACTAATTTTGAGAAAAGGAGGTCAACCAGGAAGCCAGTACAATTATTTAGATGTGAAAGAAAAAGTGAGTGAACTAAACCATAGCAGTGGAATTGGAAAGAAAGATAATAAAGGAAGAATGATAACTTATGAGTTTTCTAAAAATGTTTTTGCATGACTTAAAGTATGATAAGGCTCAATATGCTACAATGACTTTTAAGAAGTCTATAATAAAATTTGATTTAAAGAATCTACTTGTTAATTGTACTCTAATGATAGTTTCCTATTCTAATTATACCCTATTATAAACTCTGGAGTTTGTTGCCTACAATGTGCCTGATTTTAAATTTTTTAATGGATATTATTACTTATCATTTTTTCATTCTTATGGTATGATGTTTAAGTAAACCTATAAAAATAATTAATATGAGAGAATTGTGGGAAGATGGCAGAGTATTGAAGCTTCAAGAATCAGTTGCTTCACCAGAACAACTATTAAACAGGCAGGAAATGTCTGAATCAACTATTTTGAAACTCCAGAGTACAGTAGAACACTGTACAGCATCAGGGAAGGGCAGGAGGAAGAAACTGGTAAATTACAGTAAATACCAATAAATTAAACTCTCCTTGTGATGGTTGCTGTTGGATATCCCCCACTCTTATGGCAGGCAGCAGTGGAGTCTGGCTCCTGGCAAATTTTGCTGATTTTGATTAGCTACTTTGGAACACTGGCGGCAGCCATTGTTTGAACTTTCCCTGACAAAGGAAGTGGAGGAGAGTTAAAGACGGCATGCTTCCTCGGAGCTGTGGGGGAGAGTTGAGGGGCTGCATTTTCTGGGCAGGTGCCAAATCAAGAAAGCACATGTTTGGAGAGCTGTTGAAGAAACTCCTGGAACCCTTCCAGGCCTCTCCATCATCCCCTACCCAGGGTAGTTGGGAACCAGCCTGCATTCCCTTTGTGGTTCTCAGGCCTTCTTCTTGCTGGGAAAGACTGCATGGGAAACTCCTCACCATGCTACCCCTCCCAGAATTTTCCCTCCAGGCAAAGTAGCTTGAGACAATGAAAGCAGTATAAGAAACAATTGAGGCAGGTGGCCAGTCAAAAAGGCTTACCATCTCTAAGTCCTAAAGTAGAACATCCAGGAGGGAGAAAATCTGTTTCCTGGGAAGTAGAGGGAGCACTCAAACTCCCATAAACAGGGGAACTCCTAAGGTCACTAGCAAGCAAAAGCCCAGGAGAAGACACAGGCCCAGAAAAAACAGGGGGACCCTGCACTTAGCATTTACTTTAGGTTGACTTTCCTGATAAGAGGGCTGAACTCTGATGGAGAGCACCAGCCAATGCAAAGCCAATTTGTAAAGACAATACAATATGTTTTGTTTTTTTTTGTTTTTTGTTTGTTTTTGTTAGCACCTGACACTCAAGAAAATCTCGTTATATCACCAACTGGATATATATTCAAGAAACAGACATCTCAGGGAATAAATCCCAAAGTTAACCTTTTAAAGTAGTAAAATGTACAGTGTGCAACAAAAGTTTACAGTACAAACAAAGAAACAGGTAACAATTACCTATCCAAAGGAAGAATATAAAAATTCAGAAAACATCAGTGAATAAGACCAGACTGTGGTCATATCAAAGACTTTAAGAAAAACTCTACTATTTTCCTAAATTCAAAACAAAATAAAACAAAACAAGAATCACTTGGTTTAATAGTTCAACATTCTTGTTTCATACACCTGTGCCCCTGCCATTTTTACAAACTTCATTATTTGAATACACTCCCCATGTGCTTGGAATGATGTTTATCTTATATGTCCTTTCTTTAACATGATAATGCTATAGGGTGGGTACTGGATTTACTAATAAAAAGACCAATATTTTTTTTAAAAAATATCCTTCAATATGCTCAAGGAGTTGAAGGAAAATACAGAGAAAGAACTAAAGGATATCAGGAAAACAATGAATGAACAATATAAGAATCTCAGAAAAGAGATAGGCCTTTTTAAAAGGAACCAAAGAGAACTATTGGAGTTGAAGTCCACAACAATGGGGATGAAAAATTCCCAGGAGGGTTTCAACAGAAGATTGGAGCTGGCAGAAGAATCAGCAAACTTGAGGAAATGACTATTAAAATGAGTCAGGCTGAGGAGCAGAAAGAAAAAAGAATCATGAAAAGTGAAAATGGCTTATTATACCAAGTGTAACAATACATGCATTATGGGAGTCCCAGAAGGAGACAAAAGAGAGAAAGGGGAAGAAGAAATATTCAAAGAAATAATGAGAGAAATCTTCCTTAATATAGCAAAAGACATGAATATGCACATCCAAGAAGAAAAGAGAACACCAAACAGGATAAACTTGAAGAAAACATGCCCCATCACATACTGAAAAAACTGTCAAATGCAATGGACAAAGAGAGTGTTCTTTAAGCCGCAAGAGAAAAGAAATGTGTAGTGTACAAGAGCATCCCAATTAGATTAAGTGCCATGTTTCTCAACAGAAAATACGGAGGCAAGATGGAAGCAGGTTGAAATACTTAACATTCTGAAATAAAACAATTGCCAGCCAAGAATTTTATATCTGGCAACACTTTCTTTCAAATGTGAGGGAGAGATTAAGACAGTCCCAGAGAATTATCCTGAATGACATTGCAATGACAGACACAGGCCATTATATATCTTGTCATATGTACAAAAATGTGTGGGAGAGAGTGTAAACTACAATGTAAACTATAAGCCACGCTTAATGGCAATGCTCTAAAATGTGTTCATCAATTGTAACAAATGTACCACACTAATGAAGGATGTTGTTAATGTGAGAAAAATGTGGGTGGGCTAAGGAGCAGGGTACATGGGAATCCCCTATATTTTTTATGTATCATTTATGTAATCTAAGTATCTTTTTAAAAAAATAAAAAGAATATGTAGAAGAAAAAAACATTGCCAGGTAACAAAGGTTGAAACAGTTTATGACCACTAGATCTGCCCTACAAGCAATGCTAAAGGGAGTTCCTCTGACTAAGGAAAGGACACTAGACTGTGGATCAAAGTGGCATTCAGATAAAAATATCTTCAATAAAGCTAAGCATCTGGGTTATTATAAATACCAGTAATATTGTATTGTATTTGTGGCATGTAACTCTGTTTCTTAGTTCCTACAGGTGCTAAAATGAAAATGCTTAAAATGTAATGATAAAAGTAAAAAAAAACAAAACTGTTATGAGGGACAAAGATGGTCATTATCTACTGATAAAGTGGTCAAGTCAACAAGAAGACATAAAAATTATAAATATTTATGCACTTAAAAGCAAAGCCCTGGAATACATGAAGCAAATATTGTCAGATTTGAAGGGAGAAATAGGCAGTTCTACATTAAGAGTAGGGGACTTTAATACATCACTTTCAATAGAGATAGAACACTTAAACAGAAGATCAACAAGGAAATAGAAGATTTGAATGATACTCTAAACCTACTAAACCTAAAAGATATATATAGAACATTTCATCCAACAACAACAGAATACACAGTCTTCTCTAGTGCACATGGATCGTTCTCCAGGATAGACTATATCTTAAGTCACAAAACACTTCTCAATAAATGAAAAAATATTGAAAACATGTAATGTGTCTTCTTCAGCCATAATGGAATGAAGTTAAAAATTAATAACAAAGGGAAAAATGAAACAATTCAAAAAATAATGTGGAAACTAAACAACATATTCTTAAACAATCAATGGGTTAAAGAGGAACTCACAAGGGAAATAAATAAATAACTTTAGGCAAATGAAAATGAAAATAAAACAGAACAAAGTTTATGGTATGCAGCAAAGGCAGTGCTGAGAGGGATATTTATAGCTCTAAATGCTTTCATTAAGAGAGAAAAAGGTTTCAAATCAGAGACCTAATCTCAAAATTGGAAGAACTAGTAAAAGAAAAGTAAACTAAACTCAATGCAGGCAGAAGGAAGGAAATAAAAAGATTAGAGTACAGATAAGTGAAGGAGAGAATTTTAAAAAAAGAGAGAATCAACAAAACCAAAAGTTGGTTTTATGAAAAGATCAACAAAATTGATCTTTAGTGAGAAAAATGATGAAAAACAGGAGTGAACATAATGAACTAATATCAGAAATGAAGTGGGGGACATTAATAATGACCCCACTATTAAAAAGGACTATAAAAGGGTATGATGAAGAGCTTACACCAACAAATTAGATAACCTAGAAGAAAGGGACACATTCCTAGAAACACACAAACTACTCACACTGACTTAAGCAGAATAAATAGATATCAACAAACCAATAACTAGTAAAGAGATTGAATCAGTAATCAAAAACCTCCCCAAAAAGAAAAACCCAGTTGCAGATGGCTTCACAGTGGAATTTTATCAAACGTTACAAAAATAATTAACACCAATCCCACTCAAACTCTTCCAAAATATTGAAAAGAAGGGAACACACCCTGAAAACCTATGAGATCAACATCACCCTCATATCAAAACCAGATAAAAATACCATAAGAAAAGAAAATATTTTTTATGGATAGAGGTGCAAAATTCTCAATTAAGCATAAGCAAACCAAATCAAACAACACATTAAAAAAATTACATACCATGATCAAGTGGGTTTTATCCCAGGCATGTAAGGATGGTTCAACAAAAGAAAATCAATTACTACTATAATACACCACATTAACAGAATGAAAGAAGAAAAGCATATGATCATCTCAATTGATGCAGAAAAGGCATTTGGAAAAAACAGCTTCCTTTTTGATAAAATACACTCAGAAAACTAGGAATAGAGAGAAACTTCCTCAACATGATAAAGTCATTTATGAAAAACCCACAACAAACATCCTACTTAATGATGAAAGTCTGAAAGCTTTCCCTCTAAGATCAGGAACAAGACAAGGATGCCTATTGTCACCACTATTACTCAACATTGTACTGGAAGTTTTCACCAGTTGAATTAGGCAAGAAAAATAAATTAAAGCCATCCAAGTTGGAAAGGAAGAAGTAAAACTCACCCTATTTGCATATGACAAGGTCTTATATGCAGAAATCCTGAAAAACCCACCACAAAACTCCAAGAGCTAATAAATGAATTTAGCAAAGTGGTGGGGTTCAAGACCTATACCCCACAATTTGTAGTGTTTCTATACACTAGAAAAGAACAACCTGAGAAGAAATCAAGAAAAACATCCCATTTAATATAGAAAATAAATGAATCAAATATATAGGAATAAATCTAACCCAAGGATGTAAAGGACTTGTGCACAGAAACCTACAAAACATTGCTAAGAGAAATCAAAGAAGACATAAATAAATGAAAGGACATCCCATTTTCATGGATTGAAAAACTAAATATTGTTAAGGTGTCAATTCTACCTAAAGCACTTTACAGATCCAATGCAATCACAATCAAAATTCCAACTGCCTTATTTGCAGAAATAGAAAAGCAACTCATCAAATGTATAGGAAAGATTAAGGGAACCCAAATAGCCAAAGCCAACTTGAAAAGCTGTATAGTACTTCTGTAAAGAAGTATTTAGAGGACACAATTGGGAAGAAAGGAAGGAGTCAGTTCTTTATTCTTGTAGCCTTTGATTTTGAAGCTAAGAGCATTTACTTTTGACTAATTATAAATTACATATTCTAAGCTAAATCATCTTTCCACCTAAATGTTTCCATGTCTTTTTTAAATTATATTAAATGTTTCCCATCAAATAAAAGCTGAAAATCTTTACCAGGACAAAAAGCCTCTGCCTATCTCTCATTTCTTATTACATGAAAACCTATATAATTACTTTAGTCATATACAAAAAAATTACAGTTTATTGAACTTCACACAGTGTTTTCCTTCTCTCTGAGATGTCATTTCTCTTTCTTTTCATTATCTCTTTGCTAAATTTTCTGGTAGCTCTTTCTTCTAGCTAATATTCATCTAACTAGCCCAGGAGTAACATTCTCCAGAAATCCTTCCTGACCTTAGAGTCTAATTTGAGTGCACATACCTTCTGCTCCCAAAATATTGTTCACGAGACTTTATAACACTAAATTGTTATATTAGATGTCTATGATACATAATAAATTACCATGAACTTAACAACTTAAAACAACACACATTTATTATCTCACTTTCTGTGGAGCAGAAGTCTGGGCATAGCTTCGCTGGATGCCTCTGCAAGGCTACAGTAAAGGCGTCCACCAGAACTGGGTTGTCATATGGAGGCTTGAAAGGGAAGGGTCTGCTGCAGGCATAATTCATTTCCTTGTGGCTGTAAAACCCATGGCACCTTGCTTCTTCAAAATCAGTAGGGACGCACGATGCTAGAGCAAGTCTGCTAGAAAGGAGTCATGTAATCACAGGAGTGACAACCCATCACTTTTGCCATACTTTATTGGGTTAAAAGCAACCCACAGGTCCATCCCACATTCAAGGAGAGAGGATTATAAAAAGGTATGAACCCCAGGATGTGGGGATTACAGGTGCCAACTTAACGTTTGTAAGGCACAATTTTCATCATTGATTTATAAGCCTGTTTCCTCAATTAGGCCATGAGCAACTTGATGGCAGGGAGGATGTCTTACCTGACTAGGTGTCCCCAGTACCCTCTGAATAAACAAAAGTGTGTAAGAAATGGCCAAACATATACTTCAAATGGTGAAAGATGTACTTTAAATTTGATTCACTGATGAAAGGCCATTTATGGTGCATATTATTTTATAACATGTTATTAAAGGAAACATGATGAATTCATTATATAATCCCTTTCCAAATCAATGACATTTTTGTTATCATTCTCATAACCATATTCCAAACAGGTGTGCAATAAAAATTTTATTCTCAATAGAAAACCAAACAAACTCAAATACTCTGAGGATAATCAGAATATCCATATCATATAAAGATAGAGTAAATTTATTTACTCATGTATATTTCATATAACACATTTTAGAAGAGACCAACTTAATTTTAAATATTTCTTTCCCCAAAAAAATATTGTAGCTATGCAATATAAAAGCAATTCGTTTTCCATAAACATTCTCAAAACCGTAGCATTTGAAAACCAATGAATATAAAATTATGATAATAAATAGTAAAGTATCATATATAATGCTAATAATACCCTCATTCCTTGGTTATCACTAAGATAACGTTGTTATGGCTGCCATTTTCCAAAATGGAATAATTACTAAGTTTCCTACATGCATTCCCACTGACTCTTTTTTAAAAATGAATAGCTCTGGATATATTACCAGACATTAGCTATGTATAGAACATTTAGTTGCCAATGCAATTCAGTTAATTAACAAGCTTGGTTCATATTACACAATTGCTAGAGTAGATTCATGTACCTGGGAACACAGAAATGTAAATTGTGCTCCAAGGCTGTCCAATATACCCCAGAGAAAGAGACATTGTTTTGCAGAATCCCTCTCTGATAAATTAGCTAATTAAAAGTTGTGATTCATGATTTCAAATATTTACATCTACACTTCAGGCAAAAAAAAAATGATACCTTTTACTCAAGTAAGAAAGAATCCATATTATGAATTTGTATTTAGAGAATAATGAAGAGATTCACATTTGAAATATTGTTACAGTAAAATAATGTCAATAGACTCCTTGATTTGTCATTAAAATTGCACAATGGTAGCTGTGTGGTAAGAAATGAATGTATTTTGCTTTAGGGATTTCATTTACATCTGATGAGATCACTTGAATATGTTTTCAGAGACCTGAAAGCATTAAATAATTGGCTACAGTTCACAATACTTTTATTACCCAGAAAGATCCATTGAAAAATTAAAAGAAGCCGTTTTATTGTTAATATCCCATTCATCCTTTCATCCTTCTTTTCAATGAATATTTATTGAAACCTGCTTTGTGTTACTCAGTAGATATTGAGCATTTACTATATACCAGGCACAAAATTAAGTATTTTAATGTGATATTAATTTTTACAGTACATCTATAAAGTAGACTGCTGTTAAAATGCCCATTTGGCAAAGAAAAGTAAGGATAAATGACTTATCCAGGGCAATATATCTTCAATGTAATGGAGCCAGAATTTGAATCCCAGCCCTCTGGCTGGAAAGCACATACTTCTAAATATTATGCAGTAACACCTTGCCACAATGTGTTCATTGCTTCATGCCCTGTGGTGGCAGCTACCCTGATTTTCAGTATTTGCTTCCTTCCCTTTGTTTTTCCATTCTTCCAATGGCTGTGTAAGCCCCTAATTCCAATATTAAACCCTTAATACATGGAATTAGACATGACTAAACCATGACTGATAAAGAACTTAGGAATGAAGAGCAAAATTGGTCTTATACAGATTTCCAACTCATCCTGCATGACTTAGGGACCTCCAGCTGCATCAATATTGAATAATCAAATAGTCAACTACATAGACAATGAAAATATGAGACAGAGTTGGCAAAAACAGCTGATATAAATGTAGGTATTACTTCATCTGGTTTACACTTACTTTGTTGCAAGAATTTTTAGTACTTTAACCCAAATAATATTCCAGCCATCTTGACAAAATTGATGGAAGAGGTATTTGTAGGTAGGAACTCTCTTTTGGTCCTCAAAATTCATTAACAGGCAATTGACACATAGATAGACAAGTCTGGCCCTGCTAACAAGGTATAGTAATGGAGAATATAAGGGTGACATGAACACTGGCAATAATGTGTCCTTGTTTGGCCATATGTGTCAGCAATTCCTAAGTCTTCATTTATTCTATAATTGGTTTAAAATAATAATAGGTTTCCCAACTTGTTGATAAAGAATTATTCTGCTCTCTATCTACAATGTAGTAACAAGGGAGAAGAAAAGCCATATCTTCCCATAACTAGTACTACTACTAATAATAATGGCAACAATAATATCATCCACTTATTGAACACTTGCTATGTGCTGGGCACACTGGAAGATGGTCATATATTACCTCCTTTAGTTCTCAACACCACATTATGGGGTATTTATTTCAAATTTACAGATGAAACGCCATCAGTTAAGTCTACATGCCTAAGGTCGCCAACTATGTGAAGATTAAAACTTGAGTCTGTTTTCATTTCTTATGTCTTTCAATCAAAAGTAAGTTATAAGAGAGTGACATCAATGAAAATGGCAAAGCACTGAGCCCTAAAACTCCATCCGTTCCCTGAAGCAATAGCTAAGTTAGCAAAAACATTCTAAGAACTCTAGAAAGTCAACTTTCTCAGACTTCTAAAATCTAATAAAAAAACTTTCTCAGAACTCAAGAATCGAATAAAAATAAATAAAACCTTACAATCAGAAGAGTGGGTGAAAAAGAAAATAACTGCCAAATTTTAGTAAGAGAGTGTTATGGCATTTTTTCTTATCAGCCTGTCATTGCCTGTTCCCTAATCTCAGCAATCATGGGATAGTGAACTATATTCCTGGTATCGCTTGCTGGTTCCAGAGGGGCAATATAAACCATGGTGTTTATAAGCTTTGACTTACCTAGTGATACCTTGAGAGATCAGCTTTGAGGCTTGCCACTTTTTTTCTCCCTTGGAACTCTGACAGGCCTAGAATGGCCTCCCAGGCAGTGTTTGTCAAAAGTATTTAAACACATTTAAACACATACTGGTATGATTCCACCCACTTCTACAAAACAATAACTTTTTACTGACACTCACCCTATGTCTAGGAGTCATTCTGGGGCAAAGGACAGCAGGCAGGATAAGTGAGAGGCCAAAAAGACTGGGAAGGGAGGCTGAGGGAGAGGATAAATGGGAGAATAAGGATTTTGAAGGGCCCCAATAGTTATTAGGGAATCTAGAGGGCCGTGTGAATGCCCAGAGCTGGATGTATGCTCAGAAAAGACCAAGAAGGACCATGGGCTTGCACTGACAGCTGATTGTTGCACCAAAATCAAAATAAACCATGATTTATTTTTTCCTGTGGCAGGGAAAAGCTACCAGCCCCCACCCTCAAGGTGAACAGCCTCAGTAAAACCTGTGGCACACTGTGGCCAACGGAGATAGGAACGGAGTCGAGGTAAGGCAGAGGGTGGAGGCTGTTTCTCTTCAGTTAGTTGGGTCAGCAGAGAGTGTGTTGAATCTCAGCCCTAGTCAGCCCAGCAAGCAGAGGTTGAAAGAGACACCTCTGTGGAAAGATTCATCAAGGAGCACCATGTGCTGAGAGGCCTGGTAACTACAAGAAGAAAACAAGCTTTTTGGTGACTCTCATGTCCCAGAACCCTTGGATCTGATCTCTGCCCCATGAGTCCCTGGCCCTGTTTTGTTAACTTAAGCTGGGTAGGTTTAAAGATTTAGTATAAGGTAAACCAAAAATTAAAGAAGAGCCATGAAACAAAACCATTAGGCAAGAGAGAAAAATTGGCCATCAGAGTAAATTCACCAGCATACTCAGAAGTCTAGACATTAGCAAAAAATTACAAGCCACACTGAGAAACAGGAAGATATGGCCCAGCCAAAGGAACAAATAAAAAATCCTGTTGAGCCACAGTATTTAAGACAACTAATCAATGATGTTCATGCAAACTCCTAAATCAATTCAAGGAGTGGCAGGAAAATATGGTTAAAGAGGTAAAGGATATTAAGACACTGTGTGAGCATAAAGAACAATCTGAAATCCTTCAAAGAAAACTAACAGAGCTAATGGGAAGGAAAGACACAATTGAAAAGATTAAATATGTTAGAGGCATATAACAGCAGATTTGAATTGGCTGAGGACAGAATTAGTGATTTAGAAGACAGCACATCTGAACTTGAAAAGACAGAATAACAGAAAGAGAAAAGAATGGCAAAAATTGAACAAGGTAGTAGGAAATTGAATGGAAACACAAAATGCACAAACTTACACATTATAGGTGTCCCAGAAGGCAAACAGAACAGAAAAGGAGGAGAAAAAATATTTGAGGAAATAATGACTAGAAATTTCCCAACAGTATGAAAGACATAAATATTATAACCAAGAAGGTAAACACACTCCAAATAGAATAAATCTGAATAAACCTATTCTGAGACAGCTTCTATTCAGAATGGCCAATGCTAGAGATAAAGAGAGGATTCTGAAAGCAGCAAGGGAAAGCAATGAATCACACATAAGGGAAGATCAATAAGACTAGTGCTAGTCTTAGAAACCAAGGAGGCAAGACAGCAGTGGTGTGATATATTTAAGTTACCAAAAAAGAAAAACTTCCAGCCAAGAATCCTTTATCTGGCAAAACTGTCCTTGAAGAATGAGGGTGAGTTTAAAGTCTTCACAGACAAACGAAAAGAGAGAGTTTGTTACCAAGAGACCAGAACCACAAGAAATACTAATGTGAGTGCCACAGTTCAAAAGGAAAAGACAAGGATGAGATACTTGGAGAAGATTGTAGAAATTAACATTATTAGTAAAGGTAACTTAAAAAGTAAAAAGCCAAACAACAGTAAGATATAACAATGGAAAGCCAAAGGATAAAATGGACGAAGTAAGTAATGCCTTTAAAATAATAACATTGAATGTTAATGGATTCAACTCCCCAATAAAAAGACATAACTGACAGAATGTATTCAAAATATGAGCCATCAACATGCTGTCTAAAAGAGACTCACCTTAGGCACAGGGACACAATTAGGCTAAAATTGAATAGTTGGGAAAAGATAATCCATGCAGATAGTAACCAAAAAAGATCTGGAAGAAAAGAAAAAAAAAAGATCTGGAGTGGTGATATTAATATTGAAGAAAATAGATTTAAAGTGCAAAACTGTAAGGAGTGGATGTAGCCCAGTGGTTGGGTGCCTGCTTCCCATGTATGAGATCCTGGGTTCAAACCCTGGTACCCCGTAAAAAAATGCAAAACTCTGTAAGAGATGAAGAATGTCATTAAATATTAATAAAAGGGGTAATTCACCAAGAAGAAATAACAATCATAAATATTTATGCATCTAACCTGGGGGCCCCAAAATACATGAGGCACCCACTGGCAAAACTGTATAGAGAGATAGATGTCTCTACAATAATTGTTGGAGACTTCAACATATCACTTGCAGCATTGGATAGAACATCTGGACAGAAGATAAATAAGGAAATAGAGACCTTGAATAATATGATAAACAAACTAGACCTAATAGACATTTATAGAGTATTATACCCCAAAACAGCAGGATATACATGCTCTCAAGTGCTCATGAATTCCAGGATAGACCATAAGTTGGGTCACAAGACAGGTCGCAATAAATTTTAAAAGATTGAAATTATACAAAGCACTTTATCTGATCATAATGGAATGAAGCTAGAAATGAATAATAGATGGAGAAAAGGAAGATTCACCAATATATAGAGAGATTAAACAACACACTCTTAAATAATTGGTGGGTCAAAGAAGAAATTGCAAGAAAAATCAGTAAATATCTCAATCAAAAGAAAATGGGAATACAACATATCAAAACCTATGAGGGGGAGGACATGTAGTATTTGTCCTTCAGTGCCTGGCTTACTTCACTCAACATAAGGTCTTCAAGATTCCTTCTTAGAGCTGAGTAATATTTCATTGTAGTTATATACCACAGTTTGCTTATCCAATGGTAGAACAGTGCAACCATTGTGTAGGATGGTTTGGTGGTGCCTCAGGAAGCTAACTAGAGAATTGCCATATGATCCAGCAATTCCACTGCTGGGTATATTCCTAGAAGAATATGAAAACAGGGACATGAACAGATATATGCACACCAATATTCATAGCAGCATTATTCACTATTTGCAAAAGTTGGAAGCAGCTCAAGTATCTATCAATAGATGAATAGATAAGAAAACCGTGGTATATACATACAATGGAA
>JAQZBX010072245.1:0-15103 GCA_029593785.1 Cabassous unicinctus | reverse complement strand
CCTCCTCCTCCCCTTCCCCTCTTCCTCCACCTTCTCCTCCTCCCCCTCCTCCTACTCCCTCCTCTTCTTTCTCCTCCTCCTTCTTCTTTTTTGCATGAATAAAAGTTTTTATTTCTCTGAGATAAATGCCCAAGAGTTCAATTCTGTGTCATAAGGTCGTTACATGTTTAGTTTTTTAGAAACTGCCAAATTATTTCCTAGAGTAGTTGCACATTCCTACCAACAATGTATACATGATTCAGTTTCTCTATAGCCATGCCAGGATTTTTTGTTGTCACTGTTTTTAATTTTAACCATATTGATAAATGTTAGTGAGAACTCATTGTGTTGTTTTAATACAGTTTTTAATTATTATTTTTAAATACTTAAGATTGCATAAATGTGATATAAAAAATATAGGAGATTCCAATATGCCCCACTCCCTATCTCTCCCACAGTTTCTCACATTAACAAATTCTTCATTAGTGTGGTAAATTTGTTACAATTGATGAGCACATATTGGAGCATCGCCACTAAGCATGGATTATAGTTTACATTTTACCTTATACTCTGTCCCACACAATTTTGTAAGCTATGACAAAATATATAATGGTCTGTATCCATCATTGCAATGTCTTTCAGGACAATTCCAATGTACCAAAAATGCCCCCATATTACACCTGTTTTTCCTTCTCTCTCTCCTCAGAACCTCCAGTGGCCACTCCTCCAAGTCAATGATAAAAGGTCTTCCACTGCTAGTATCACAGTAAGTCTGTAGAAGAATAAGAGTAAGCCCACTCGAATCCATCTTTCATTCCCCAGTCTTGAAGATTCTGTGATGGTAATGCCCACTCTGCCTCTTATTGAGAGGAGGCTTAGATCCCATGGGGCAGATGGATGGAGCTTTCAGTTCCAACTCTTTCAGTTGCAGACTATTTCTGTTCCTTGGGATGGGTGTTGTCCATCATCATCTCCTTGTTATTTGTCCTGGGTGAGTCCAATGAACTGGAGAGTAGGTGTTGCAACTCTGTTGAGATTCAGGGCCCAAGTGGCACATGGACAGCCCAAAGATTTAAGTCCCTTAGACATAGACTTATCAAGTCCAGTACTAACTATAGGTTCAAATAGAAGGAGCAGAAGAGCTAAGTGTAAAGAATCCACAAATGACTCCAAATCGCACATTGGTGAGCATAAATTCCCAAGTAGGGACACGAAACTCCTGAGCTGTCTAACCTGCCTATAGCGTCTGGATATCTCTAGAGCTCTCAGGAGCCCCACTACATGAGGCAATATTTACTGTGGCAGTCAATGAGGATATGCTGAGATGTGCATAAGCATATCCTCTGGAGTGACGTCCTGAAGTACTTTGAAATCTCTTAGCCATAAAACTCATTTGTATTTACCCTTTCATCATTTGGTCAAAGTCTTTTTCCAGATGCTTCGCTAGTTGGTGGTGCCTGGTAAAAATCCCTCAATGGCAGGGAGGCTCATCACTGGGAATCATGTCCCATGCCAGGGGGAAGGAAATGCATTTATATTCTGAGTTTGTCTTAGAGATAGGCCACATTTGAGAATCAAGAAGGCTCTTAGGAGGTAACTCTTGGACAACATAGAATACTAGGCTAAGTTTCAATTTCAAAAGCAAAGGTTCACAAGTACAGTCATCAATATCAAGGACCCATCACAATGGTACATCATCCTTCACTAGGCATTGCCCCTGTACTCGGAAGATTCTTGCTGTCCCATTAGAGAATGTGTCAGAGGTCTCCAGGGTGGAAATCCACTGTTCTTTTAGTTATTGTGTGGATCTCCACCCACCATGACAATGTCCCATGAGCACTTGAACACATTCATAGGCCTTAGCAGTATGCCTCAGGTGAACCTTCTCTCACGCATCTCCCATCACTGTCACCCACAACAATGATCCTCCCCTGCCACAGTTTTGACCCTTCTGAGATCCAAAACCTCTTCAAAAATGAAACCAACAATGTAAGCATTGAAGCCTCCAAATTTCCCTTCCAGCTTTTCTGTATCCCATAGGTTTTTATATGTTGTATTTTTGTTTTTAATCATCTCAAGATATTTTCTGTGTCCCATCTGTTTTGGTAAGATGTGCTTTTGTTTTTATTCATCTCAAGATTTTTACTGATTCCTCTTGTACTTTCTTCTTTGACACACTGATTATTTGAGTGTGTTATTTAATCTCCTTTTACCTGTGAATTTTCCCTTTTGCTGTCCTTTATTGATTTCCAGCTTCATTGTATTATGATCAGAATAAGTGTTTTGCATACTTTCAATCCTTTAAATCTATTGAGATCAGTCTTTTTACTCAACATATGGACTATCTTTGAGGAGGATACTTGAGTACTTGAAAATAGTGTACATCCTGCTGTTTTGGGGGTGTAATGTTCTATAAATGTCTGTTAGGCCAAGAAATATTCAATTAATTTAATGACCACCCAGTGAAAGTTTATTGGGACCTGGGGCTGAATCCTAGTACACATGGTATCCAGGTTGGTATAAAAGAAATAAGGCTTAATATTAAAGAAAGAGATCTTGTTTGAGGGCTGGTTGCAATAAGCATTCAGGTACTGATAACTTTCCCTTTTCTCATTCTACAGTGACTGGAACAGCAATTCTATGCTCCCAGTTCAACATCACTGACAAATACGGCCTTATAGTTGTGATACAGGGGCAGAGCTGTCAGAAACCACTTATTTCCTTTTGCCACATGCACATATCTAAGCCTTAACTTTTTGGGCCTCTGTTTTCACAAGTAACACCCAGAAGGGGATAGCAACTCTGCTGCAGCTCAACATCTACACCTCCTTGTTAAGCATGCTTGCTCCTGCAGATGCCACGCCTGTCACTCCAATGCACATCTTCTCTTCTGCACCTGTAACCTTTCCTCCCTGTTCACTCTGTGGAACTTGGCACATTTGCTGCTGTGGGTAAAGACAAAAACACTGCCTAGGAATTTACATTCTACTGGGAGAAGATGTGTGTGTATATATATATATATATATATAACTAACCAAATTATAAGTTATTTTATATAGTAGCAAGGGCATTGAGAAAAACATAAGAGGGAGAAGGGATAAAAAGTGTGGAATTAAAATATAAACTAAGAACAGGCTCACTGAGAAAGTGATGTAGGAATCAAGATCTGGATAAAGGAAGAAAGTGAGCTATGGAGGATTCTGTGGGAAACTCCTAGGCTTAAACAACCTAACATTGTTAAAGTCCATGGGCAGAAGGTCATCTAGTATGCTTGAAAAACAGTGTTGTTGGTTGAGGTGTGCCACCCAAAAAATATATTTGAGTCCAAAACCCCACTTTTTAAGTGTGATCTTATTTTAAGATAAGGCCAATGAAGATGTAGTTACTTAAGACAAAGACAAAGGGGTACAGGATGGAAGCTAATTCAACATGACTCTTGTCTTTTAAAGAAGAGGGACATTTGGAGACCCACTGAGACACAGGGAAGAAGGCTATGTGAAGAAGAGGCAGAGATTGGTATTTTGACTCTACAATTCAAGGTAAAGCAAATAGCCAGTAACCTCCAGAATCTAGGAAGAGGCAAGGAAGAATCCTTTCCTAGATTTGTGAGGAAAGCATGGCTTTGATGGCAGATTGATTTCAGGCATCTAGCCTCCAGAACTGTGAAGCAATAAATTTCTATTGTTTTGTCTCCCAGTTTTTTATAATTGTTAAGGCGTAACTAGGAAAATAATACAAAACCCAAGACAATCAGTAGCAATAAAGCAGTGTGGGTTATGTAGAATGATATAGAGGGTGAATTCAGGAGAACATATCAGGTAATTCTTATAATTCATGAAGAAATACCAAGTTATTTATCTGAATGTAGTTGAAAGTTATATTTTGAGCAGCGGAGTAGCATGCCAGGATTTCTATGGACACAGTGCAAAGAAATGAATGGATGGGAAATGTGGAAAAAGGAAACTAGTGAGGAACCTGTTTCAATAATACGGACAAAATGGTCTGATTGTGGATGAATTTAGGAAATGAAGCTAACAGAATATGCTAATAACTCTGACATGGGATGCATAAAAGAACAGACAAAAATAAAAATAATTCCACAGTTTTGGCTTGTGTAATTTGAAACCTGAAATTGCCATATATCCATATGGGGAAAATTGTGGACAAGAGTTGTCATTCTACTTGTTTTGACATAAGCATGGTTAGTGAATTGCAGTAAACCTATTGCTCTTTCCTCATTTGTTTAATCAGGATGACAAGTAGTAGTTGGAAGAAATGTGTGTACCAGCTTGTTTGTTTAAGAGAATATGCAAACATTTGAGTATGGGAGACTAGGCAGCAGTCACGATGCAAATCAGCCAATCATTAAGGACAATCTACACAAGAAATTTACTAACAAGTAGTTGCAGCATGTTCTGGCCAGATTTGTTTTTAAAACAAATAGGACTGCAGATTTGACTCAAAGAAGTCCAAGGCCTAGCCAAATCCAGTTTACCTGAGTGATTACCATATGTAACAAAGGGAACCACTAAACATGATCGAGCATCCTTGTCTGAGGTTTTAGTATCTTGTACTCCCTTGTTTTAAGATTTTGTCAGTTGTTGCTCAATTTGTATCTTAGTTTGTAATTAATATAGAAAAACCATCACAATTAGTCTGAATACATACTCCTGAAAGGCATGTGCAGTCTGCTGAAGTATAAGTCCTATTTTCAGTGGAACATTTTGGTCTTCTCTAACAGTTTACTACCAGTAAAATCACTACAGAATTAATGATGTATATCATCAGTTCTTGGAGGTATTTTTATCATGACCAGCCTCCAATTTGTTCATTGTTTGGTACCAAACAAAATCTTTGGAGAAAAATAATACCAAAATCCCCATGTGTTAATATGCATGTGATTTTGAAAGAAATGCTGACCTTTTGCTATATGGAATCCTTAGTAGTATGTTGGCATATAGAAGACTGAAATATGAAAGCATGTTCAATATGTGTTTTAGGGTGTGAGACACAATGTTACTATGGATTAAGACTGAAGGAGGCTCTATGTTTACATGAAAGCCTAGTGACCTTCTGTTGCATCACATATCTAGAACAATTCCCTGGGACATATAAACATGATAAAATTAGCAAAGTAGAATATTGGAACATACAACCATAGCTACAGGGCACACCTACTTCGGAATCCAGGTGTCAGAGTGCTGTCAAACACCCACAACAGCCACTGAATTATACCCTCTTTTGAATTAGAATTAATTATATCATTTTTGTCATTGATTCCTCCATATCTTCCAGTCACTAATTTTTATTTTCTCTGACAGCAGCAGTCTTTTTTTTTTCCTTCAAAGCAAAATTCTTTCAGTCTTTCCAGTTATCTTTATTGCATCCATGATAGCTGTCAGAATGGTTTTCTAAATAATCAATATAAATTGCTACACAATTTACAAAATTACCAATTAACAAATCTTAACATATTCATCCACTCTTCTGGTGTTTCTTGAATTTTAAACGAGAACTTATTTTAAGCTGAAATTTCCATTTGCATTGCTGTTAAAGTCTCAGCTAAATCCCATGAAAAGTTATTCACAATACAACTGTCAAGTAACTTGACCACCTTCTCTCATAATACTGTTTCTTTTAGTGAAGGGAGAGGTATAGGTTTATTTATCCCCTATATTATGTAAAGACAGCAAATCAGAGTATCTTCAAGAAAATATAATGCATCATCGAAGTATTACCATCAGTAGATTTACATTGTCACATCTACCCAAGACCAAGGAAAACCTACCATCCATAAATCTCATTCAGCTTAAATATATGGTGATTTTAAGATCTCATATTCAGCAGTTCTCCCCAAACAATTCAACATGGAACCAGAGAGAAATTCCACCCTTTCACTTGTACTTCAAGGACATTTTTTCTTACGTAGGGAAAATAAAGTATAATTACCATGATTTCATCAACTTTATTATTCTACAAAAATTATTTTTATACTAAAAATCTATGGTGCAATAAGCATGGCCAATGCTACAGTTTTTTAAAAAAACATTTTCATACAAACTCTTTCAGTCTTGGCAAATTCATGTCACACTTAGTGAAAAATACACTGGTTCTGGCAAACAAAGTTAAGTTTCATAGTAGTTGGTGTAATGCAAATATTAAACCAATACAACATTCAGTTTGCTCAAATTATTGGTTAAATATTGAATAATTATTTGAATTTCAGGAATCTAAGTTGAGTAAAGGTCTCAGTTTTACATTGTTACTCAATTTTATGGATTTCATTTAACAAATATCATGCTTGTTATAGAGTGAAAATTAAACATAATTCTTTCTTATCATGTATATGCTGTGCCATAGAGAATAAAATGAATTCATAAAACAAACATACCAAATATATGTAATTATTATTTCTTTTTATTTTTCTAGTCTATATGGGTTTATCCATTCAGTCTAAATCTAAGTAACAGATATTTGATCAAAATTACTTAGAATTGCTCTAGAAAATTATAGAAGATATATATGAGGTTTTTGTTGAATTTTGGAAAATTGATTTGATAGCATGGCATCTCAAAGTGCTTATGGCCTCTAGCTGTTGAGGCTAAGCTACATATGAAATTGCTGTTATTTGATGAAGCTTTTAAAATGACTGAAAGGTCAGAGACAGTCCAAAGTAGGAAAGAATAATATTCCTTTGAATAATATAATTGCACTTCAGCAGTGATATGAAACTGTATATAGTCATAAAAAAAGAACAAATTGTACTTAAGAGGAAGAGTGAAGATATTGAATGCTAGGGTGTGAATAGTTAATCAGGCACTGCAGAGAGTAGATATTTATTGCCTATTATAACATGTGATCACCAGAGTGGAGATGGTTTTTTAGAAAGTAATAGGAATGCAAAAAGTTGGTGAATATTTTGGAGAAAATTATACATCATTGCTGACTTAAAATAGTGTATTACATAAACAATGGTCCAGAGGGATACAATGCACATTTCTAGATGTTACAATATAGTAAAATGAATGAGAATGGCTAGTAATCAACAGTCAGAAATGATGACTCTTTGCTTACAAGTGGTGAGCTTCAAGAAAAGACTTAATTCAAAAAATTTGTATCTGAATGGCTAGGAAAAACTGATACAAATACCAAAAATACAAGGTAACTTATAATTAATTTTGTATAAGATGATACATTTATATTTGAATATATGAGATTAAGATGAGAGTAATATCCTGAAATCAATTAGTTATCTAAGATCAAAGATATAGAAAAGTAAGTCCTCTACTTGGAGGGACAGGTGGAAAGAAGAGAGAATATGTTCATAAAGAAGCAAAAAAAAAGGAGATATAGAATAATGGAAATGAAATTTGAAGAAAAGTACAATGATAAAATTAAGAAAGTATAAATGAGGCATGTGAGGATAAGCAGGTAGGCAATTAAGGTAAAGAAAATAAGAGGAATATCTACAGATAATTTGGTACAGATAGAGAAATAAAAGGATATACCTGCTTATGTATTTATACAAATTTATAGCCTTCCCCGTACACATTACGTAATACTATAGTTATGACTCTGCATATATCTGGATTTATTTTGATAACCCAAAATTTATAATTCATTTAATACTTCAATAACAAGAAAATCTTACATTTAAAATTTCTTTGAAAAATGGGCTATTTGTCTCTTAAAATACATTGCTAAAGATTTCTTACACCTTTCTGTCTAACCCAAGGGCTCAAGAGCTGGTAAACTAGATGAATGGGAAGTGCCCTTCTAGAATGTAGTCTCTCTTTCCATGCTTTGCATTGTCTTTGTTGACTATTACTATGTAGGTTCAAGGGTCATAAACATGCTCAAGATACAATAAAAATTTACATAAAAGTTATTGAGCACACTTGTGTAGATATGCACATTTTTTAAGGACTGAAACCATTTTTATACATTTATTTAGCCACCCACTCTAATATAAAAAGTATACACTTTATCTTACCTAATTAATATTAATTTAAACAAATACCTTATATGTGTAAATTTTTACACCATACAATATTAACATCTTTACAAACATTTAATATTTTTAGCTTAGATAGTCCAGAATTAAGCACGGAATTTTCTTGCTTCTTTGTTTTAGAAATTTCATTACCAATACAAGGTTTCAACAAGATGAAAGTAAAATGATCCAGCCAACAAAAATGCATTAATAAAAAAAAAACAGACACTTTACTTAGAGTGTTCAGATGAGAAATTATTCTATAATTTGTATTATGCCTCCTTTCCCCTTAGGAAAAGCAACAGCTCTGGAGATTTTCAGCAATGAGTGGCATCTCACCCAATGAGTTGAAAGCTTTAAAAGAAGTGATTTCAGCTTTCAGATAGAGAATTCCCATCTCTGTGTAAGAAAATCTGCATTTTCTGTGTAACTCTTTTAGAGACTTCATTGGAGCTCCTGGCTTGCAGCTTGCCTTACAAATTTGGACTCATGTATCCTCACAGTTGCATGACGCAATTTTATAAAATCTCATACTATTTCCAGATATCTCCTGTCAGTTTTGTTTCCCTAGAGAACCCTGAGTAATACAGCTTAGTACCAGGAATAGTTCATGAGAAAAAAATCTTTAAAAAATTTCTGAATTTCTTCTCAGTTTTTTGCTATTGGTTCTCTACTCTGGTTAGATTCAAAGGCAGTAATGACTCTGTTCCCAATAATCAAGAGGCCACAAACAGTTCATAGAGATACACAAACTATCACAACTGGATATTACTACTTCCATGTTATAAGAGGGAAGGATCTGGGAAAGAGTGTTTTGAAAACATTAACAGATTTATGTGGAGTTAAAAGGTACAATGATGCTGTTTTTTTGTTCCTAAATATGCTGGGTATGGTTACAAATGAAAAGGATGAGCTGAAGGCTTCAAATTTGTAACTTAAGTACTTCATGAATGATGTGAAAATTTCTATGTGTGCCCTGAAAGAAAATCTTGTTTCATGCAGCTGCAAAATTGAAGTCTCTGAAAACCAGACCCAGCATCTCATTGCGCAAGTAGCAGGGTTACAACAGAAACTAAAATCTCAACTTTCCAGGGTATCTGCTGTTAAAATGAGTGCACTGATTGGAAAGGAGTGAAATCCTGAAACATGGGATGGAGAAATATGATTATGACAGTGGGTACATTGAAATCCTAAATTCTGCTGAGACATTACCAGATAAACCTTTAATGATCTTCCCTGAGGAGATAGGCCATCTAACCTCTTACCCACCTTGAGGAAAAAGCCACCCAACTTCCAACCAGCCCTGAGAAATAGCCGCCTGACCTCCAGCCTGTCCCTAAATGTCTGCCATTCAAACCTCTCCTGAAGAGCTTAATCCTGTTTTAGCAGATGAACCTGCAATGGAATTCCCTGAGGTAATGTGTTTGCAAGACACTTTTAATGCTTCTTATTACCCACTCCCACCACCCCTGTTTTGTTCCAGACAATTTGACTAGACTAAAATCACAACAAGCCCCAAAGTGAAGTACAAAATATGACCCATGAGGAAGTACACTGTACTCCAAAAAAACTACATGAGTTTTCCAATTTATATAGATAGAAATCAGGGGAACATGTGTGGGAATGGATTTGAAGCATGTGTGATAATGGTGGAAGGAATATAAAGTTGGATCATGCTGAATTTATTGATATAGGCCCATTAAACAAATACTGTATTCAATGTTGTAGTATGAGGGGTTATAAAGAGCTTTAAAAATTTGTTCAGGTGACTAGCTGAAACATGGACCAAAAGATGGCTGATTTTGCCTGAGATAGAGATTTCAGAATTGGCCTGGTATACTGCAGATGAGGGGATCCATAGGGCTTAAAGAGATTGGAATCCTAGACAGCATTTACCATGTAAGATCTGACTAGCAAAATATTCAAAAGCAATACTGAATTCCTGGATGGATTGCAGAAATCAATGCCACCATCAAAAACTTGAAGGCTGCAGGGGTTTTGATTCCCAGCACAGTCCCATTCAACTCTCTTATTTGGTATGTGCAGAAAATGGATGTGTCTTTGAGGATGACAGTGGATTATCATAAACATAACCAGGTGATGAATACAATCACAGCTGTTGTTCCAGATGTGGTATCACTGCTTGAGTGAATCAAAATACCCTGGTACATACTATACTGTTATTTGTATGGAAAGTACTTTATTTCTAAATTGCTATCAGTAAGGACAACCAGAAAGACTTTATTTTCAGCTAGCAAGACCAAAAATATACTTTCACTGTCCTACTTCAGGGGTATATCAAATTTCCAGCTGAATGTAATAAGATTGTCCACAAGGAACTTGATCATCTCTCTCTCCCAAAAGATATCACACTGTATATTTTATCGTCAATATCATGTTGATTGTACATAGTAAGTAATAAGTAGAAACTACTCTAGACTTATTGGCAAGGCATTTATGTGTCATAGAATGGGAGA
The DNA here is from genome assembly GCA_029593785.1 of Cabassous unicinctus. Lineage (NCBI taxonomy): Eukaryota > Metazoa > Chordata > Mammalia > Cingulata > Chlamyphoridae > Cabassous > Cabassous unicinctus. Next base: position 4,654 of record JAQZBX010072245.1, on the reverse strand, counting down.
AAAAACCAACAAAATTACAGGGGCCTTCCTTCTTGATGAAATTTCTGGTGTCCAGTGGTTTGGGAGCATGTCAAGATGTCCATTCTAAAGGTGTTATTTCATCTGTCCCCTCCTATTACTGAAAAAGGGGCACAACACATAGTTGACCTCTTTGGATTTTGGAGACAACATATTATTTATTTTTGCGTGCTACTCCAGTCCATTTACCAAGTGACCAGAAAAGCTGCTAGTTTTGAGTGGGTATTAGAACAAAAGGAAGCTTTACAACAAGTCCAGACTGCAGAATAAAATGCACTGCCACTTGGTCTATATGAACCAGCAGATCCAATGGTGCTGAAAGTGTCAGTGGCAAATAGAGATGCTGCCTGCTGCCTTTGGCAAGATCCTATAGAATAATCACAATGCTGACCCTTAGGATTTTGGAGCAAAGTTCTTCCATCCTATGCAGAAAACTACTCCCTTTTTGAGAAAAATATTATGGTCTGGTACTGGGCCATGGTACATATTGAATGCTTAACCATGGGCTAACAACTTATCATGAAACCTGAGTTGCCTATCATGTGTTGGGTGTTGTCTGACCCACCAAACCATAAAGTTTGGTGTGCACAGCAGCACTCCATAAAAATTTGGAAGTTGTATATATGAGATAAGGCTTGAGTGGATCCTGAAGACAAAAGTAAATTACATGAGGAGGTATTCAAATGCCCCCAAGCACAAAACTCATTATCAAACATTATACAGCATGGTGATCTGTTAGTCCCATTTAAAAATCTCCATTGTGTTGCTTAGGGTAAAATCCATGCATGTTTTGCTGCCAATTTGCCTAGTAGTTCATAAACATCTTTGTGTGGTCACTTTATCGAGCCTCACAGTCCATAATTTCTCTGTTAGAATCTGGTTTAAATTCTGGTATTCCTCCCCAATTTGCCTATGAATATTTACAATTCAGCATCCCCAAATATAACTTCAACATCAAATATGCAGCTGAATTGAGTATGATAGGTAAACAAATGTGAATGCACATAATCCGTGTTACCTAGTACTTGAAACTTGTAATCCTGTATTAAAATTTGTTTCAGCAATATGCTTATGAACTGTACTTCAGCAAGAATCTGATTCCTTCTTCTACTTTTATTCTCTTTTTTGTATATATGCAAATAATCTGGCAAGTAGATGAGAAATGATCTGATAATGGAATTTAACTTCTTTAAGAATTGTACTTTTACAGGAGAAATGGCACTTAACCAGGGTAGTTGATTACAATCATTATATTCCCCCTGAGTCCTTCATCTCTGGGGACATAAAGTCACCTGATCTATCTAGAAGATGTGCAGACTTTATCTGGCTTCAGTTGAGATGACTGATCAGGGCTATCATAAGTTGTGTTATACAAACAGAATGAAAATCACCAGGCTACCCTCCCAATGTTTGCATTTATGTTAGTATGCTTAAGGATAACACTAATCATGTACAGAAAAGAAAATCTGGGACACTAAAACCTCTAGCATAACAGATAGATTACAATAAAAGGTAAATAATGTTAAACCTCTGGGTTGATGACAAAAAGACCATAGAATTCCTTGATAAACCTTAGGACCAATAATAGAAATGTGGACACCAATTCTTTACTTTTACTTGCTTTTTTGAGTAATATATAAATATATATATTATATGTAGGTATTTTTATAGTTTCTCCTTTAACCTAATATTTTATATGAAGTATGTGGTTGATGATTATAATTTTCAGACATTTTATAATCATACATGTCACAAAATTTTAAAGATTACATAAAGCACAATGATGTGTTCATAATAAAATGGTGTGAATCAACCCCCCCACGTTGTTTTCTATAGCTCTAAGTTTATCATATTAATTGTCATATGATAGCCACTGTATAAATATGCCACAATATATTTATTCTCACAAACATTAATGAACATTTGAGTTGGTTCTTATTTTTTCCCTTTATATTGTCATTCATTCTAAACATTCATGTTAATGTCATTGGAGTATATTCATAATCATTCATTTCTGTTTCATGAATATCTGGGAATTGAATTGTTGCTTTAAAAGTATGCGTATGTTCAAATTTAAATGACATAGAAATAAATTCTTTGCATCAGTAGCATATGAGAGTTCTGTTCACTTCACCTCTGGAAAAAACCTAGCATTGTCATTAATTTTAGCCATTCTGGTGAGGATATAGTTGTTTGGCATTATGGTTTTCATCTGCAATCCATGATGGATATTTAACGTCTATATTCTAGTAGATAGTGTTGGTGCCGTTGTCTCATCTATCCACATTCACTGTTCTTTTCCAAGCTGTTGGCTTGCCTTTGATGCCTGACCTGCTATCAAATGTGCCTCAAAGTGGTTTTCACTAAAAATTAAGAATATTTGGTTCATGGTTTTGATGCTAAAAGCTGTCCGATACCAAGGCTGTTCTTTTTCTCCCAATTTTGGTGCTGACTTTCAGCAATCCTTAGAGCTCCTTGGCTTGTTTTCATGCCTCTGGTCACATTGCAAATTCACCTCTATTCTAACCATTGTAACATCTGTGTCCTCTTTATTAAGTCCCCAGTAATACAGCTTAAGACCTAACTTTATTCATTTTGTTCACACCTTAAATAAAAATATTATATTCAAGAGGTCCTATTAACAATGAGTTTACATCCACAAATATGCAGATTGAGATTAAGAACATGTATTTGTTGTCATCCATAATTCAATCTATTACTTGCTCTCTTACTATTATCCCTAGTAAAACTTAGGCTCAGAGTTTTCACTGAAGCAAGGCTTCAGGTTTGGATTGCTGTGGTGTGATTACTGGGAAGTTAATTATTCTGGGGGAAGATTTCCAACAAACCTAATTTGCATCCTGTTTAGATGAGGCAATTCAGAGATGTCATCTGAATCTTGTCTTGAAAGTACCCAATAGGAATGAATTACATTTGCCCCCATTCCTTCTTATTATAGGACCCAAATATGGCTTATTTACCATTCCTATCTCAGTTCTCCACCCTATGATCTATTTTTCCTTAGATCATAACTTAATTCTATTCGCATCCTAGTCTTAGTGTCTAGCCCTGGAGAAACCCATACTAGTTTATTAACATTTCATGTGTTTTAATGATTTGGATTTAATTTTTAAAAAGAATATCTTAACTTTTCTTGCCTATATTATTCTATTGGTTTTTTGGTAAACCTGCTATTGATTTGTAAAATATTTTTATGTATTTTATTGCTTTTCTTTTTTTTGTTTTTATTTTTATATATTTTAAATATGAACTTAATGACTGTTATGTTTTGGAAATATTGTCTCTCTCACTTCCTCATCTCCCTCTCTTTCTCTTGTTTGCATTTTCCCCCAATGGTGTTTTTTGTTGAACAGGTGTTTTAATTTTAATGTAGTGCAATTTAGAATATTTTCTTTTATATTTGATGATATTTGATTAAGAAATAACTCCTTAACCAATACAATAATTTTTAAATTATCATAAAGCTTCACATTCATATTCACAGTCCACTTGGAATTGATATCCTTGGGTAGTGTAAGGAGGGATATCATGGTTTTTCTCCCTCTAAAATGGGTATAAAATTATTTTAGTAAAATTTATCAATAAATTCTGCTACCTCCCTGGGGTGGTCAGTAACATGTCAATTGCTAGGTTTTTAGTCAAGCAAATACTGTCCTGATGTTTTTTATTTGTAAGGGTATTTCATGGATGAATTTGCACCTATAATCAGTTAATTTCATGCATGGCTGATTGCATCTATAATCAACAAAGGAGCTTGAACTCAGCAACATGGGGAGGGTCCTCTTCCAGTCAATTGGATGTGATAAAAACCAGACTTGAAGATCTTAGAAGTCAGAAAGAAGAATTTCTGCCTCTACCTCAGCTGACCAACATCTCCTGGGGAATTCAAATTTACCATCATCATTTTCCAGGTGGGCCTTCCCTACAGAACTTGTACTTGCCAATACCAACAATTGTGTAAGACAATGCCTAATATAAATCTAAATATATGTATGCATTTGTCTTATCAATTTTATTTCTCTGAAGAACACTAATTAATACAATCCCCATTGAATTGTTTCACCTTTGTCATAGGTTAAGGGTGTATGTGCATAACTATTTCTGGACACTCATTTTTCCTAATTTTTTTTTCTTTATTTAAATGAAACTCTTTCTTAATAACTGTAACTTTATTATGTCCTGATAACCTGAGTGTAAACACTCCAACTTCACTATTATCTGCAAGATTCTGTTCAATACTTTTTCTCATATATCATTAAAATTAGCCTGTAATTATTTATAATTAGTAAACCTGCTAGAAAAGGAGTAATAAAATGGGTTATTCTTCTTCATTTGTATAAAATGCAATAAAAATCATGAAAAAATGTCTTAAATCATTTTAACTTGTCTTTTTCTAATTTACCTTTTAATTATTTTTAATTTATCGTGTATTCTAGAGAGCTTAATAAAATATTTTGGGTTATTTCTAATTAAAGTATCTGAAATTTTGAATTTTGGGGATTATGTAAATAAAAAATGACTCTCAAGCAATTTTAAATACTAGTTAGATGCAGAATTTTATATGTTAATCAGGACGTTTATTAAAATAGTAAAAATTAGCAGCTTTTGAATAAAC